>QFEC01008020.1:0-35508 GCA_003316585.1 Gomphus bonarii
TTTCCCTTTTCTGCTCCCAAGTATTGAAGCTCTTGTTGTTGCTGACAGTCTCTCCTCTAACTTCAGTCCTTAGACCTAACCTTGAACTTCTGCATCTGACCTCAGACCTTTGGGGGTCAGTGCTTGGATGCCTGGAGGGGCCAAGGGTTTGGAAGCCTCAGGTGTAACCTTCAGACCTGTCAGTGCATGTTCAGGCAAATTGGTTTGGGGTTAGCTTAGTGCTTGAAATGTGTGAGGGTGATGCTATTGACAAGGTCATGACAACAAGATACTCCAATATTTAATGAGCTGATAAGGGTGTTTCCCACCTGGTGCAGCAGTAATCCTCAGTTTATACAAAGGTTATGAGCAATAAATACATAGAAAGCCCACCTGGTGTAGCAGTAATCCTCAGAGATCAAGCTGAGGGGTAACTGTTACACCAGTCACACTTATATACCCTAGCAGAAAGTCACAGAAGTTCATGGAAAGTCATGGAAGGTTATGGAAAGTCACAGAAAGTGATGGAAAGTGATGGAAAGTCCCAGAAAGTCATGGAAAGTCATGGAAGGACATAAACAAGAAACAACAACTGACAATGAACTCCAACTGAACCCTGATAAAATGGGTCATCCCCTGACACCTCTTATTACTGGTACCTAGTATGAGAATTGATGAGTAGCCTGCAGTTAGAATTCACTTGTGGGCCCAGGTAGGCTAGTGGGAAGGGCAGTATCCCCCTATTGGACCTACTGGGAAGTAGGACTCTAGTGTTACTAAGGGCTGTCCTCACAGTACCCAACTTATGCCACAGCCCTTGCAGCATGCACAACAAGTCTGTAAACTTGCAATCCTCAATGCTTGCTAAATATAACCTTTGGATGCAACAACTACTAATTGACACAGTACAGGTACCAAAAATACACTATCACAAACTTTGTAGAACCTGACATTCTCAAAAAAAAATAAAAAATGGGAAGTCAAGACAATGAACCTAGATTTTGGCCAACTGCAACCCAAATTCCTGGGTGTTAAGAGGCTCCTGAAGGGAAGACTACTCCTTGAACTTGACTTAGGAATCTGCTGAAATCCTCTGACAGGACAAGTTCTCCACTGACTTTCTGATACACTTTAGTGACACAAATATCCTTAAACTCAACATCTACTTGATAATTCACCAAGTTTATTCCCACACACTTCAACCCCAACTCAAGGGAAGTCCTCTCAATGGTTGAATTAGCTGACTCTCTTGAGCTAAGAGATATAGTTACAGACAATCTGATCAATGTACAAAGCAGCTACAAGGGTTGCATCAAAGTTCGCAGCCCTGCCGCCAATCACACAATCGGATATCTCAAAAATGCGTCGGAAGGAATGTGAGCGGCGCCATTACTCATTAATCCTTATGAATTTCTACTTGCACCCACGATATTTAATCAGAAATAGCCTAGAATCTGGATTTGGCAAGGAGCTTTATTTTAACTTAAACACGACTGCCTCGGATAAAGGACAGTTTAACATCGCTGCTGGGGTACGTTGTGATATGCTTGGGAACCACGAATCGATAACTAGCATGTAATTTTTCTTTAGCATCCCATAGGTCCGGTTTACTTAGGCGGCCAAACCAAAAGGTATCCGCCATTCCTCCATGGAAAATCAAGAGCATGAGTACCAAGGACACCCTGGCTTTGGTTGACTATGACACTTGTGTCTCTAGCACAGTGAATTTCTAGATGGTAGAGGAGAGTGTTGAAGTAGCAGTAATAAAACTCTGTAAGACAATTTAGGTCACCTTAGTGATAACAAACACTGTATCAATCCTGTAACTACCTGTAAGACAATTTAGATCTAGGTAGGTAGTTAGCTAATGAAATTAAATAAGCTCCATGAGTAGACTCACCACCTCAGTGATAACAAACACTGCGGGGCTTCATCTACAGTGCCCTACATATATATAAGGAGTCCAGCCTGACAATTGGTGTTCCAGGCCAGTTCCATACCTTCACTAGCCTCCTGAGGACTTGTCAACAAGTGTACCGGTGAACTAACTACCCGAAACATGCAAAGCAAATGTTGTCTACATAGGATTGAATGAGTGAGTCTGCAAATACTTCTCTCGGGTTCACCCGGCCCTTTAGCGCTGTCCCAGGCGACTCGGGTGACGCGGCCACAACAGAGAGTGCGTGCCACTGTTCGAATTTAGCTTGTCTTGTTTTTATGTACCCACTATCATTGTCTTCAAGCCCCAGCGGGGTCCCCCCTGTAGAACGTCCCACTGAGTTCGAAGAGAGTTCTATTTGGCCAATCGATCTTGAGACCAAGCAGATTACAGGTATGACATATTTCTATTCATTTAAATTGATGGTCATTACACTAGCGTATTGGATCGACCCTGATGTGAGTATGTCGCTTTTCCTTCCTATCGTTCTTTTTTTGTATCTAGTTTGAAATTGGTCTCTTGCAAGGTGACGCACCCACCAAAATCGCATACGACATCCGCCGAAACGACATTTTTTCACCGGGAATATTGACAAATACAACGAAGTAACCATTTCGCCGGCAGATCCTGTAGTATGTGACATCTTCTGCTTCTAATGTTTCAACGATATCTAGGATTTCTTCTTGAAAAGTGACTAGAAGTAGATCGATCATTTGCAGTGCATTCTTTTCTCATTTGGATAATGATTCAACGAACTTCTTGAACGGTACCTATTTCTAAAAGTACCCCTTCGCGTCTCCTGTCCAAGTGTACTGCCGTACATTCATTTTAATGTAACTCCATCTCGCATGTCCTCATAGACTAACCGGTATTCAATGAGAAAGAAGAGTCAACAATTATTATCTACCTAAGTATGCAGCTCTCGAGCACTCTTACTGCCATATTATCAGCATACTTAGGTACCATAAGTTGTGTAGAACATAATTGCCTCTGAACCATTGTGTTTATCTCGAGTACTAGAAGTTATGAACCTGCATTGTCGCCTCTTATTTGATATTAGTGCTAAAGACGACTACATTTTGTGGCAACATGACCGAGTGGTTAAGGTGTCAGATTCGAATTAATTTGATACTTATCTGATCCTCTTTGAGGGCGCAGGTTCGAATCCTGCTGTTGTCGTTCTTTTACATTTTCAAAATCTTACATGTTACTAATCATGTCTATATCCAAGAAATAAGAGTATCTTAATTTCGAATTATTATGTTCCTTGATTGTTTTTCAATAAGGATTTTTACGCCGAAGAACGACAAATTTGTCAGTTTTGCCCCTAGAAACAATTTACCTTATTTATAGATCTCTCCTACAATAATTATATGACTTGATATACTATAACTAAAATTTGGAAACACCAACAAAACAATAACAATACACATTGCTCTCCTACCAGCTAACCATTATCCAATAAACAATTTTCCGTGAAGTCAGGATGGTTGTTTAACTTTAGAATCATGTTGAGTTAAAAGATGAGAGTGAAGGAACGTCTTCAAGACCATGTACTAACAGGCATAGGTACTTCTGAGTAACCCAGGTAATATTTGAGTTGAAGATTTTGTTGTTGATTACATACTTATAGTCTAGTACAGGGACTGGATCCAAGCTCTACTAGAGCACGGGGATGTAGATGACTGACCGATCTCGATGTGTAAACCAACAACTCAAACGATCAATCATGTCCATTGAGATGCATAGTTTTCAACTCGAGGGAGAGGGAGAGTGGAGATTGTATAAGCATGTGGAGCACAAAGCAAGTTGGCATGGATAACGGTGGTATTAGGTATACTCAAATTGGGATACGCGTTTGGTATGATCGAATTCAAGGACCGTGAATAATTTTCTTCACCAGTGGAGCGACCACTTTTCGAGTGGCCTTCTCATTTCCCTGTTTCCAAACACGAGCCACTGATCGGGTTGCAGTTACGATGTCTCCGTCCGCCTGTCTGTCCATTCCTTCCGACAAAGATCGCTTATTCATGTTTTTGCGTTCGAGTTTCAGTTCCTTGGATGCCTCCATTCCTTCCCACAGAGCCCTCCTTAACATTTCGCGTCCATCTCTCACAAGCCAGAAGTTCTGCCGCTTGTGCTTCCCACTCTTTGGGGAGTAGTAGGTGCAGAGAACACCGAGGGCATCTAGTCCCCGTTCGTAAACCCATGCATCTAAGGACTCCCAGAACTTTGGGGATGCTTCTTTTTGAAGCCAGTCTTTGGGACGTAGAGGCACAGTCGCAAGACCGACCATTATGCTATGCGAAGCATACGAAGGTGAATCAAAGGTATACTCCTTGTAATCTCGTCGGAGAAGATCTCGAGATGAAAGATGGACAACAGAGGTCTTACGCTCACGGAGTGTCCCGATCACAGTTTGCAGATCATTCGAAGTAAGATCAGGGGATGAAGCAAACGTAGACTTTGGTAATAGAAACTCGACTGCATTGTAATCCAATAACACAGCTTTTCCACCGACTTTCAAGCCATCTGTATCAATGAATATGGCGCATAGCAGTAGTGAAGCGATTTCTTCAGGAAGAGTGACATCTGCATTCTCCCATGGCGCCTTGAAATAGTTGGTCACTAGTGAAGCACAACTGCCTACAGGGATAGTGACAATTCTGGGGTCTGCTTCTTTGTGGAAACCTTCATCATCGTGATGATCAATGATCGCCTGCACTTTTTGAGGGCCCCCTTGAGCAGAAAATTGGGAGCCCAGGCGGTTGTGATCCACCAGCGCAAACGAGGTAAGATGTGGTAAAGACTCGGCTGGAATGTCATTTAAGCAGAGAAATTCCGTTTGATGTGATTGAAGTCCAGCGATCTCGCAGGCATATATATTTTCTGCACGTAGCGGGAGGTCCTCACGAAGTGTTTGAATGAGAGCAACTGTTGGCTGTTTGAGTAACGTAGAGGTAAGATAAGAATACGCTATTGAGCATGCCGCAGAATCAAGGTCTAAAAGAATAGGCTTCTCTTAGAACCTTTCCAATGATGGAACAGAAAGCACATGCCTCCTGACTCGTTCCCCATTACGACCGTCCAATCCTGACCTCTGCCAGTTTTCAACGCATCAAGATATTTGGATCGATTATGAACTAAGAAGCTGGAAAGGGAATCTGGTTGGGAAGCCATGAAATTGGATCTGAGAGGCAGGAAACGATTCACAAAGCGTCGGAGCTTTTGCATTGAACGGAGAATGAATTCAAATAAGATCTAATTAGCGGCAGCCCTTCCTTACTGCCATGTCTTCACCGCTCCCATATCCCTCGTCCGAAGCTGACGATGTCGTCATGATCGATGACGCGCCCAACGTAGAAACCATTCCAAACGCGCCTCGAGTTCCACTTTTCAACCCTTCGTCGCCGTCTCTCGCAGGGACACCAAGACGCGGTCGGCGCGCGAATGTCGCGTCCAGCTCGCCTATTCGCGGTGCTGTTGCAAGGAGAGCACTGGGTCTTCCCTCAAGACAAAGCCGTCAAACAAATGGTGCGTAATGTCGCGTCACGTAGCTACTTTTACGCGTTTCATACCACACTCGTCTAGGCGTCACGTCGTCGCCCATGGACGTTTCGCCCCTTGAATTTCCTAGTTCACCAACGCCAAAGCGTAACAAACGTGGGGACATTCATTCATCCGCGGTTGAATCGCCTGCACTCTTCCGGAGTCCCAGGACAAATGCCGACGTGCCCAACTCAGACGCAACGAACTTTCCCGTTCCTCAGTCTTCTGCTCCAGTTCTTTCTGCACCGGGCGAACCGTCTGACGGTCCAGATAACTACCGTGCCATCTGGGGAACCAATGTCTCTCTCTTAGAGTCCATGGCGCTCTTCACAGACTTCCTTCGTGGTTTCAAATCAAAATATCGAGTCAATTGGGACCGTGAACATGGAATTCCTACACGCGTCATGGCCACCCCGGAAGAAGGGGAAGAGGTCCTCTACGAGACCTTTTTAAGACGTATGCGTAAAACAGGCCAAACAAATCTGAACCTTGATGCTGTTAATTTATTGGCATATCCACCTTCGCGCAAGCTTCATTCCCAGTTATTAAAATACCCTCAGGAAATTATTCCAGCCATGGATCAAGTCTTGAAAGACCTCATGCTAGCGCTCGCGGAGGAAGACCACGAGGCCGGCGTGGAGGGGATGGTTGGTGAACAAGGGCAGGAAGAGATTGACGAGATTGTAGCAAGAGTGTACAAAGTCAGACCCTTCGGCGAGAAGGCTGGCAATATGAGAGACCTGAATCCAAGCGGTTAGATCCGTTGTCTGTTTTATCTAAACACTTAACCGACGTGTTCTTCCCGTAGATACTGACAAGCTGGTGACAATCAAAGGACTCGTTATTCGTGCAACACCTGTCATACCTGACATGAAAACGGGTTTGTTGATTTACGCCTACGAATTTCTTTATACTAACATACTTGCAATAAGCTTTCTTTCGGTGTTTGACCTGTTCGCACACCGTACAAGTCGAAATTGATCGTGGGCGTATCGCCGAACCAGAGCGATGCCCTCGTGACTTGTGCCGCTCTGAAGGAACCATGAATCTCATTCACAACCGGTGTGAGTTTGCTGACCGACAGGTTGTGCGTCTTCAAGAGACGCCTGACTCGGTACCTGACGGCCAGACGCCGCACACGGTATCCCTTTGTGTATATGACGAATTGGTTGATATAACAAAGCCTGGCGATCGCCTCACTGTAACAGGCATTTTCCGCAGCGTGCCCGTTCGAGTTAACCCACGGCAACGAACAATAAAGAGTCTGTTCAAGACCTATCTTGACGTCGTACATATTAAACGGGGCAGTAAAGATCGCCTCGGGTTCGATAGAAGCACTCGAGTAGGCGAAGCGAGGATACCGGGCGTTGGGGGCATAGGAATCGGAGGTGGAGAGGATGAAGACGAAGGTGAGGTCCAAGCGGAACCTTATGATGCTGAGGCCGAGGATGGTGGACAACCCTTCAGTAAGAGGGCGCGGCTCGAGATGGAACTACATCAGCTCAGCCAGAGACCCGACATATATGAGTTACTAGCGCGTTCACTAGCACCATCAATTTGGGAGATGGAAGACGTAAAAAAGGGCATCTTACTTCAATTATTTGGTGGTACCAATAAGAGCATTTCGAAGGGGGGAGGTGGGGGAGGTCCCAGGTACCGTGGAGATATTAATGTCCTTCTCGTTGGCGATCCCGGAACCAGCAAGTCACAAATTCTTCAGGTCAGCTTTCTTGGAATTTTTGTTGTGCAATTGATTGACTATTTACAGTATGTACACAAATTAGCACCTAGAGGGGTGTATACCTCAGGCAAAGGGTCATCAGCTGTTGGCTTGACGGCCTATGTGACACGGGACCCAGACTCGAAACAACTAGTGCTTGAGAGGTGCGTGTTGGCCAATTTTATGTCCATAGAATTTAAGAATGTCTTCGTTAGTGGCGCATTGGTCCTGAGTGATGGTGGTGTGTGCTGTATCGACGAATTTGATAAAATGTCAGACGCCACACGCAGCGTACTTCACGAAGTCATGGTTAGCATGTCTTGCCCTTCAGCAAGTAGTTTCTGACTGTTTCGCACAGGAGCAACAAACCGTATCTATAGCTAAAGCGGGTATCATTACAACGCTGAACGCTCGAACATCTATTTTAGCAGCGGCGAATCCTGTGGGTTCGAGGTATAATCCTAAGTGGCCGATTACCCGCAACATTGATCTACCTCCAACACTCATTTCGAGATTTGATCTCCTTTATCTGGTATTGGACAAAATCGATGAGGTGGCAGACAGGAGATTGGCCCAACATCTCGTCGGATTGTATCTAGAGGACAACCCAACAAGCGCCTCATTGGACATTCTAGTGGGTTTTTTTTTTGGTCATCAGACTGTACCCAAATATCTGATGATGCGTCAGCCCCTGGAAACTCTTTCGGCATATATTTCTTTTGCACGTTCCAAAATCCACCCAGCATTAACGGAAGAAGCATCTCAGGAGCTTGTCTCGTCTTATGTAGAGCTTCGCAAGATGGGAGAGGACCCCGGATCATCTGAACGTCGTATAACTGCGACTACTCGCCAGCTCGAGAGTATGATTCGTCTCTCGGAAGCACACGCAAGGATGCGATTTTCAATGCTCGTCGAACTAGAAGATGTGAAAGAGTCTTGTCGCCTCATGCGCGAGGCTATTCGCACCTCTGCCACGGACCCTCGAACTGGGGAGATAGATATGGAATTGCTTAATACTGGGACAGGGCAGCATCAACGCAAGCTGCAAGCTGATCTAAAGCGAGAAGTTCTAAAGTTACTGGAAAGTATGGGGGGAAGCAGGGGGGTTCGTTGGGCTGATGCGATCAAACAGCTTGCCAGCCAGAGCAGTGTGTCAATTGATGGTGCCGAATTTAATGAGGCAGTCAAAGCGCTACAGGCAGAGGGGGTTGTGAAGATTGTGGGGGAGCGGGAGCGGAGAGTCATCAGACGAGTACACCAGGAGGGTTAAAGATTGGATTCTAAATTTCCTGTTATGTATCAGTATTGTAGGATCTTGCGGCTCAAGTTTGAACTCGTTCTTCAACTCTGCCAATGGGTAATCCCAGAACTCACAGAAGGACATAAGAACAGGCACGACCTCGTGGCTGGAATGCTAGTCAACTTTCGGGTCCGAATCATCATCTACAACCATGCCTTGAAGTTCATTGGCAATCTGGGAGCAAGTCAAGTCATGTCAGTCAATACAAGGTGGTTTCATGCGCTCACCTCTGCTCCTATCTCTCTTATCATTTCTTCTTGACTATTATCTCCAATCAAGGAGACGGTGACTCCGCGGTGGAACTGGGGGTAAGAGCCTACTCGAATTTTGTGCGCTTTGAGCCTTTCATGCAAGGAAGTGAGGTAAGGCGCTATCGAAGATTCCGGCAGACTACAAAATCAACGTCGGGCGATACCTAGGTAAATATTGTAAATATTTGCTCACCTGGTTTGAATGAGGTGACGAAATGGTCTTGAATCTGGTAATGGGAGGTACGGGGTAAGGCCATGTAGCATCCTCTTGAATAGGCCGGGTATCCCAGGGAAAACGCAAAGTTTTCCTTGCAGCCTACAGACAGGAACCCAGAGATCTTCTTCGACAAAGAGAACCTCAGCATCAGCAGGTAACAGAGCCATTCGCTCCCGTGCCACTGTCTGCTCGGCCGACTGATTCTTTAAATCCTTCCTATGTTTGGATAGCTCTGCCATGCGAGTCAAGGTCTCGGCATGATGTTTGAGTGGCTGATTAAATGCCCTGGCGAGAGATGCATAGGTAATGTCGTCATGGGTTGGGCCAATTCCGCCCGAAGTAATAACAAAGTCATAATTTGAAACCATCCGTCGGGATGCTTCGACGCTAACGACATGAATTGATATGAGAGATAGAGATGGCTGCAGATGGCTTGACACACATTTCGTCTTCATCGTCTGCGATAACCTCTATACGCTTTCTAAACGAGATTATGAGCGCTCAACGGAAGTGCTGTGGGACAGCGCCAATGGCAGACTAGGTCTTACAACTCTATCCCAAGCTCAAAGCAGTATTTGGCAAAGAAATGGCTGTTTGTGTCCGCCGTCTTTCCATTCAGGATCTCATCCCTAAACGCCTGCTCAGCCAGAATGCAGCTAGCTGTTTTGGCCTTACCCTATGATAAGCGCCCCAGCAGTCTGTATCGTCTTGCCTTCACCTAGAGGATTTGGGGGTATCGGAGACTTGTTAAGAAAAGCTGCTTGTAAGGAAGACTGGGACATGGAACGGTTTAGATATGAACTAAGGACGGGCAAGCGAGTGAGAACCCACGCTGACATTATAATAAACTTATCGGAGTCAGAATTGCATTCATTTGTAAGCGCTATATGTGGCAAATCTAGCGTGGCTGGCGCAGCGGTTTCGATGACGCTGCCTTCATGCGAGGAAATCACCTTCTTACCATTTGAACCCCGTACGAGCCCCAGAATCCCCCATGACATCCATAATCAATAATTATTTCTCTAAAAACAGAGGCCGACGATGACTTATACGTGGATGCACCTCTCGTTCGGTCCGAATTTGACTTGCCTCATGGCCCTTTACTTCGTTTTCAAGCTTATAGGAAAGCTTGGGATAAGTGCTTTGGAAGGGTTCAGGTATCACTATAGCCTAATAGCCACATGCACCTCTCAATAAAATCCACCAGCAAATACTCCATAGTTTGCAGCAACATGTTATAGACGACGTCATCTACACCATCCAACATGCTTACGGAAATTCCTCGGAGGATGTTACTCTCCCAGCACCAGAACTCGTTGTTGTTCTCGTTTCAAGTATTCTTAGTTACCTCTCTAGGTATTTCAGGCTCACATGCACGTAGGCTCAGACCGCACGTACCTTCACACAGGTTTCTCTCGAGTGTTAGAGAATTTTAACGAGAATGCGAACACTTCATCTCATGAGGAATCTGAGGCAGAGACAATCCCTGAATCAATAATTTCAAGAATATCGGAGAACGATTGCCAGAGCATCACAAGCATAACGAAGGCACTCATTTCCGGGTTTATCAACCAGCCTCTGGGTATCCAGGGTTAGCGCCATTTATACTGTTATGACTGAGGCAATAAATTTACATTCTTTCTAGTGGCCAAAAAAAAGAAGGCATCAGTTTCATTGGCCAGCTATGACATGTACATCCTCAGAGCTTGGTACCACGCAGTTCAAGAGTTTTATGGTGACCAATAAAACGATCTATTCATTATGAAAAAATTATAATGCATGACTTGACTTGTTCCAGGAAATGATACTCCAGCCCTCGTGGTCATGATTCAGGATCTTCACCTTATTGATCCCAGTAATCTGCGTGACCTCTTCGAATTGTGCATGTAAGAATTCACTGTGTTCGTCTCGCAGAACGCTGAGCCAGATCAGTTGTCACATACCACACGTTCCTCTATCATTTCTATTGGGAAGTTCAGATTCGGACCATCTACACTCTGTACTTCCTCGTTCGACGCTTGCTTGTCTCCGGTTAGAGAGATACAACTTACCCCAAGATGTCAAAGTACTAGAGAAAATCATCAAAGAAGTTCGTCCTGAAAATATCACATTTCTCCTATGTTCATCTGACTTGCTCCAATTTCAGACATTCTTCAGCATGACTTTTGTCCCCACCATCATGATAGGTCCTGCAGGCTTTGACATGATATTCCACAAGTTCAAAAGACATAATTCTACCCTTGATGGCGTGCTCTCACTGCTTCAGGTGTGTCCCAACAGATAAAGTAGTCTGTTCTCTCACACTTCCCTGTGTTTGATTAAGCTGTTTCACATGCAGCATTTTTACAATCCCTTAGGCTTCATCGGCGATGCTGAATATGACGACATTCTAAACAATGTTCTTGATACTCCCTCGGAAGCATGGAAGCCATTCTTTCAACTTCTTCGTCAGCAAAGCATCTCGACACTGATGGCTACTGGGTCAACACTGGATCAAACGGAGTGGTCTAAACTGACCCCAAGGGACATCATCCAGCATATGGTGGAGGCCAGAGCTTTGTTCCAGAAACGAATGGTCCGTTTCAAGGTCGCTCTCCATATCCTGGAAACAATTGTATCCTTTGGTCGAGAACACGGGCTTAAGCTCTTGTCTGCATCCCTGACATCGTTTGAGACTATGGGTTCAGATGGGTTGCGGGGCACCCTTGGAGACACGGGTGCTCAAAATGCTTGCAGCCATATGAGGTGTGCCCTGCTTCGTCAATTCGGACTTTTCTGGTTTTTAATTTCAACAGACAGTTGAAGTACATCGAAAGCCAAGCGCTCCTAGAAGAACTGTATCATTATGTGCACAACTTACCGAACAGCGCCCGAATCATGGAAGTTAAACTCAAGCAAGAATTGGTGATTGCGAAAAACGAACTCGACGACCAGAACCTTAGTCCCTTTTTAGATTTTTTGACCCAGTATTTCAAGTGGGAATTTCTTTCCTATTTGTCAAAAATTAGAATCCTGATGCGGCTGAACAGAGAAACGCTTAAGCCATTTGATGACATAAAATACCTAGATGTATGGTGGACAGGTGAAATTGGTATACCGAATTCGGTAGGATACCTTTCTCTGATCCTCGTGCAATACTGAGCCATGGTACCAGCCACTAAATCCTAACCCTCACGTATCTATCGTTACATCCCTCCTCGAGCCTCATGATTACCTAGGTTGGGACCGGGAAACGGGAAGCCGCACAGGATTGACATCATTGCCGGACGTTGCCATCTTATTTCGGCGCTATGTCGAAAGTGGGAAAATGATCAACGTCTACGATTGGTACGAGTCTTTCTCCATGGGATTAGAGGATCTAGGTGAGAAGGACGCTGAGAGCGACGTTGGGATGGAAGAGACGCCTAGCAAAAGAAAGACCAGAGGGAATAAGGTGGCTGCCTCAGGAATCAAACAAGCAGAAAATGATACCGAGCATGGGGCGAGTGAACAAAAACAAGAGGTCCAAGCGCGTTTCATGCGATCCATGCATGAACTAGCGTTTGTTGGATTTTTGAAACACACAGGTCGAAAAGCTGACCACGTCCTGAAGACTTCTTTCGATGTGATAGAATAGTCGACCTTGAATGTGGCTATACAGAGTCATTAGCTATTTTGGGACTGTGACTTTATGTGACAACCCGTGCAGCTTCTAAAGGGATAAAGTGATTGCACAGGCTATGCCAATGTTAGTTGCCATCCACGCCCAAACCGTAGTGCGCGAGCATGAACTGTTCTCAGGCTGGGGCTTTGACACTTGATGGAGATATAGCTGGCACTGGTGTACGAGTGTCATTTTACGTCCAAAACTTCATCTTAGGTGCGTGTCACAGGATTTCCCAGATATCATGTGGCTTAGCGTTTTAAAGTATTGTTAATGAAGAGATCAAATGATGATACTGAGAAGGCACTATGGACCTTTGTTGTTACGAGGTAGAAAGTTTTACCTGTTACCTCCCAGCCCTTCCAGGTTCATAAACATTTCTTACAGCTTCGGCTTAACTGTGGCGGCTTTGACTCAATTAATAGCTGGAAGTCTCAATTTGATTGATGGAATAATAGGTTAGGTTTAGGATGATCGTAACTGAGTGAGCTCGTACTGATAATCCGTCGCGATCCAGTGTCACAGCTCGTTTGGTTCTCGAACCTAGGTACATTCCTTGCTTTGGCTTCATATTCCCGATCGAAAGGCGAAGATGCAGTTATAAAAATAGCCGCAACCCTACAAGGTACATGGATCTCGCTTTACACTTCGCGATTAATGCTCAAGCTCTGAATTTTAGGTTACTTTTCCATGATCCTGACGATTTTAATGTGGGCGTTGAGCGATAGACTACCCTACGGGAGCTGCCAATCCATCAAATTTGTTTTCATGTTTGCTGTGGAATTGCCGGCTCCTACTTCAGGGAGGATAATTGCTCTTGTCTTCTCCTCACTGGCAATGACGGCTTTTACTGTGTTAACTTATATCGAAATATGGGTCTGGGTAACACGGGGGGTTTCGTTTAGTTCCACCATGACTGGTGTGTTCGATGTAGAGGCGGGTCTTGCGCCCGAACACGGGGGATTAAGATCCACTCATCACGGCCATCGAAATCACCATCCTGCAAGGCAGCACGCGGACCAACGTAGACGTAATAGATATAAAACATGGGCGGGATCTCTCTATCGTTTCGGTTGTAAGTTGTTCCAAACTGCTATATATTCTTCCCTTGTTTGCTTCTTCGTTAACATATTGGCACAGCATTTTTCTTTGGCATCTTCCTGTCTCAAATTTTGATTTTTGTGTATTTCCTTTCCACAACGGAACTTATCATCAGAAGGAGCCATGCACAACTTAGTGGGTGGACATTATACATTACCCTGATCTTTGTAATGATGAACAATGATGCAGATCCTTCTACATGGACTTTTGGCCAGGTATGTACTGAATTTGACCACAGTGATAATCCCTCTCATGAATAGCAGGTGCTGGCGCTCACCGTCGTAATACCCTCCCTTGTCGCGCTCTTCCGTGATGTCAGGGACAAATGGTTAGGTGATGGCGATACTCATGACTTTGAAGCTCCGCGGCCAGAGCCAACACCGCTCGTACCTCGCACAAGAGTTCACGCAGTCTCTGAACCTCTTGAAAGTTCCCGATAACCAGGCGCCAATCTGGACGTGTCACAATATTGATGGTAAAGAGATCTCCCACGGCTACTTCGGATGGACCAGCCAGTTTTTAGCGTATCAGACGTCTTTGGGAAAGTAATGGTTCCGAAGCTATTGGCGTCACGATCCATTTTTGCTGTAATATTTTGTAACATAGTTACTTACCGGTGATCTTGTTATGTAAGATGTTTCACGCGCGCGTTGTTATGTACATGGCAAGCGTTTTTTATTTTTAAAAGTCAGCTTATACCAGTCAGTCCCTTAAATTTGTTGTATCATCCCATTTCCCCCCATCTTTGCTTTCTGCAACCCCCACGCTCCTTGCACACCACATTCGTTATATCTCCATCCCGATCCTCACAGAGATAACTATACACATTTCTGATATTCGCTGAAAAAAATAACCCAAAAATGCAAATTGCCTTTGTGTCTCTTCTCCTCGCTGCTTTGACGAGTCAGGCTTTTGCTGTCCTTTTCGTAAGTGGCCATGTCATTGTTCGTACTAGTGATGGTTCTTATTACAAGATCTAGATAACAAGCCCAACTCTAGGTACGACCGCGCAAGGTGGTTCATCCCTAACCATCTCTTGGGTCGAAAATGGGACAGCTCCCTTGCTCGCTGACATAGGCCCTTGTTCGGTTGGCCTGTATGTTGGGAACATGCAACAGCAAGTTTAGTCTTATAAACTCCAATTGTCGCATTTCTTTTGTTAATGCGTTATTGGCTAGACCGAACTACAGTCGGTCTCATCCTCCGTGGACGTTAGCAAGCAAAGCTCTATAGTTAGTTTGCATGCTATCCACTATACATAACAATACCCTTCATTGATCTTTAATTTTCCAGAGTTTTACCATCGATCCGACCGTCGGTCCCGACTCTAGTAATGCGTAGTATGTATTAGTTCCTATACTTATAGCATGGCTTATAATATGCCTCTAGCTTTATCCGGTTCAATTCAATCGCCCTCAAAGATCCCTCCAACCCTCAGTTTAATTATGAAGCATTTTCCTCCAAGTTTGCGTGCGTTTTTCAAATATCACAACCCATTATTTTTGACGTCCAAGTGATCCTGTTGTTTAGTCTCACCAACATGAGTGGAACATTCAACTCGAGTATCCAGGCGCAGATCAATGGCGTCACTAGCGCGGTGAGCAGCAATGCTGCAACAACGGCCGCTGCTACCCCTCCCTCGAGTACAGCCAAGATTTCTACAACCACTCTTCCCGCCGCAGCGCAGGCTGCATCATCCACTTCCGGTTCATCATCTGCCGCCAAGTCAACCCAGAAAAGCAGCGCAACATCGACGTGTGGAAATATAGGAGTCCTCAGCGCCATTAGTGTGATAGTAGGTTTGGTCGGGCTGACGCTGTGATTCTGGGGTTGGATACATTTCTTTATCACTATATGATTTTCTCCGCTGTTCAGGGTTGATGTGGTTAATGGGACTCTCGCTTCTCATGCTTGAGACTGCTGTAAATCGCGCATGGATTGTGGGGGACTCTCTCTAACGCCGCCTGATAGATGTCATCATCGATATTATAATGCGCTAGCTACTAGCATGCTGCTCTGATATCACAACGAAAGAGTGTCTTTTCCAATGGAGCGGGATTGTGGAATTGAACAAGCACTCGTGACCAAGAGCGTCTGGCTAGATATCGGAGTAAACATATTCCGCCCGGTGATAGTACAGTATGCTCCAGTCTATATATAACCCCTTCTCTCCAACTTCGGCTGTCACGAGTGTGCAAGCTGGACCCTCCAAGATATTTTGGCAGCCAAAATGAACCATTTGCACCTTCTGTACCTAATTATATGTAGTTGTTTGTAGGTCCATGAAGTCATGGAGTACTTGATAGGAGGGGTTATAAAAACCAACCATCTGGACGTGCAGCAGTTTAGGCATCCGTCTTCCCCACTTCGACGATGGCTGACGCAAAACCTTTGTCCTACAAGGATGCAGAGATCGCCAGCTCCGATGCACAGTCGGTAAGTGACGACGGCACCGCTGCGCAAGGGCAGCTTGGAAAAACTCGAGCAAGACGTAACTTCTTTGCATCTCTGGATGCTACGGTCGCAGAAGCTGTCAAAAGTGATGCTGAACGCGTCACATTCACTCACGAGGAGGAGGTCAGTAGACACTTGCTCGAGTCCATCAACTGCTTAATGATCGCACGATGTGTCCAATGGTAGCGTGCTGTAAGACGCAAGATCGATAAAAGAATATTACCTCTTGTTATTGGGAGGTGAGGTATTTTCCAAGTATCTAGGGAGGACATTGGCGTTGTTTGTGTTCATCGTTGACTTTTTTTCTAGTTATATTTGTGCGTAACATTTCCACTCACGAAACATCTCTGTATCCAAGCTGATACATCCTGGAAAAAAAAGTCAACCTGTTTGGTGAGCTTTGCTTCTGGATATATTATCTTTTGAATTCGAGCAATGCTGCTTTAGATCGCGCGAACATGTAACTTGACTTTTACCGCCTCCCTCCTCATTGCTGATTGAAATACAGTGGTAATGCGCATGTTATTCCACAATTTAATCGAAACTTTGTAGGTTATGATGCAAAATACATGAAGGTTAATGTATACATGTGCTATCTTTCAGGGGATCCATGACAACAATCAGTGGACCCTCGCCTTGAGCATTTTCTATGTAGGATACTGCCTGTTGGAGATCCCTGCTAACGGTATGAATGCTTATTGGACTATATGTAGAACATCTACCCTCTGACACGTACTCTCTTCAGTCTTGCAACGTTCTATTGGGGCAAACCGATTGTATGCATCAATTTTATATGAATACTTGACATTTCTGATTTACGAATCGAAGCTTCTTCATGTCCTTGACCTTCTGGGGATTGTCTTCACTATCCTTCGTGTATGCGAAGGGATATGGCGCTCTTCTCGTGCTCAGGTGAGTATTATACCCTTTCTGCGTCCACGACGGTTCAATACTACCTGTCGGTCCAGGGTGCTTCTCGGAATTGGCGAAGTATGTTCAGATTTAATGAATGCTGACATTTGCCGTTAATTAATCATAATCTTTGTGACAGGCCGGCTACTACGCAGGAATGATATACTACATGTCGTTTTGGTATAAACGGTGAGACTATCACTCCAGGATGCTCAAATAAATCTTAATTAAATATTTCAAATGTAGGAGAGAAATGGCCTTTCGTATCAGGTCAGCTACATTTCATTACTCATTACCCGTGTCAACACTCACCACTATAACCAACAGTCTAGGGATGACCGGTATGAACGTTTTTTTTTTTTTTTGCTCTTTTTATCGTCCCTGATATTCTTGTAAACTCTTAGGCACTCTTCCTGGTGCCATTGGAGTGAGTTTTGGACTTTTAATCTCGTTTGCATATGCTTAATGTCCACCTAGGGCCTTCTTGCATTCGGTCTTGTTCGCGCCAAGACGTCCCTTCTTGACGGGTCAGTCAACCTACCATTTCCCTAAATAACTGATCCTGCATCCTCGTGCTAGATGGAAATTCCTGTTCCTAGTATGTCGATGTCGATGTACGATCATTTCGAGTGTATCCCTTACTATTCACTGCAGATCGAAGGCATTCCGACCATCGTGATGGCCTTCATGCTGCTTTTGTTTCTTCCTTCGTTCCCGTTCACATCCACCTTCCTCTCTCCCCGTGAGAAGGCGATAGCTCAAGCACGTTTGGACCGCGATCACAAGCCCACGTCTCATGGTGGAATGAATGGATGGCAGGGATTCAGAGCCGTGATGTCGGATATTAACTCTTGGCTCCTGATGCTGATATATGTTGGATGTGGGTTTACATGCTGCCATTTCTTCGTCTTTATCTAATCATTGCTACTTTCTAGTTGTATGTCTATGGTGGCAGTCCTCTGGATGCTTCTGACCATATCACCACAGAACATCGGCACAGCTACATCGACATATTTCTTGCCTACGGTATTAATTGTTTCTAAAATTTATTCCTGAACCTACAATAATGTGTAATTTCATAGCTCATTAACGGCCTCGGATTTACAGCTCTCAATGCCCAGGGGCTCACAGTCGCACCTTACGCCTTTGGATATTTCATTACTGTTGGTCAAGCATTACACAGCGATATTTCGCGCGACAGAGGGTGGCATGTCATGTTCTCCGCCGCCATGTCATGCATTGGGTACATAATCCTAGCAATTTGTTCCCAGAAAAGTATCGGTGCGTCGTATTTCGCCTTGTTCTTGGTTATCGGTGGAAATTTCTCTTTGTTTCCGCTTGTCATGTGCGTGTATACTTGTGCAGTGTCTGGCCAATTCTTTGACAAACGCATTTCCTGATATTAGGAGCTGGGCGGCGAACACGATGTCCCCCACGAGCAAGAGAGGCGTCGGCACCGCGTTCATTGTCTCTGTTTCGAACTGCGTGTCCATGTGAGATATACATATGTCCTCTCCTGTGATGTTAATCTTCTTGACAACCCGTTATCTTTCCTCAAGCGCTGCACCTCAGATATATTTCGACCCAGGAGACAAGTACCGCCGCGCACATGGTATTGCTGCCGGGTATGAGAAATCTTTTCCTTATTTCCTCCCGGGCTCTCACTTTCGTTTTTCTTTTCTTTTCTTTTCTTTTCAGATGTCTATTCTTAACCTTCGCGGTCACCTTCATTCTGCGTATGAGACTGGCCGCTTTGAATCGACGCAAAGATGCAGTACTCGCCGCGATGTCCGAGCAGGAAAAACTGAGGCTTGCCGATCTGGGAGCTGTAAAAGAACTTGACGATTCCGACCCACGGTTCAGATATATGACCTGACGAGGTGAAAGGTTCCTAAGGTCCTGTTTGCGTTACATTTATCGCAATTTGATTTCTATAATTAGATGGTGATTGTTGTTGTTGTTGATTGGGTATCGAATTCAGATCTGATCTCTGTATTGTTGGTGTTAGAAATAATAGGAACTTGATAGCTATGCAGGAAGTTTTCGACGTGTTGCCTTCAAGGCCATTTAAATTTGCCTGTCCCGCTATTCCTCGAGTGAGGATCATTGCGAATGACACCATTAAGAAGTCATGGTAAAGAGTAATGGACAATGATCAAAGCAAGCAATAATCAAAGCAAGTGCATGACATATAAGCACAAAGGTAGAGCTCACATGTAATTCTCCGTACCGATGGCTTTTGCTTTCATCTTAAAAAAGAAATATTAATATTTTCAAATGAGTTAGGTTTGCAATTCTTCATGTAGACCAAATTCTTAGAATGTAAGGTAATATCTCTATTTTGACCACTATGATGCAGACTTGACGTGTTAAATCCTTATTTTCCTTGGCATAACATGTAAAATATAAATTCCTTGTAAAAAAACTGTGGATCACCAGTTTAATCCCGGTCTGGAGTTGCTAATAGCCGACGGTGACGCTGATGTGCAAACTTCAATCAGCCAAGATGCAAGAGAATTAGAAGGCTCAGTGTCATACCTCCACGGTGTGACTTTGACAGAGAAAGCTCAACCCGAAGCGTCTTCAGTTGGTCAACCCATTTTGCCGATATCGATCCACATTTATCCGTGTCAGACCAACGTTTCCGTCCTAGCGAAAATTACCAATCCTTCTTCCCCAGGGAACTTTTGCTCTGTCCGATTCCCCATATAAGTGAAACCCTCCATCTTGGGGCATATACTAGATGTCCTCTAACAACCAAAGGAGATCATTGATAGCACGTCTCTCGTCATCATGTCCTAGGTCAAACCTAATACAAAGGTCATGGGTGTTAACTGCATGCTTCAATATTTGAGTATGAAATTTCATGTCAGGATTATCTAGAACAAGGTCTCTAAGATTGACCGCCTTTTCAAATAGAGAGCGGTACAAGGTGTAGAAGGTGTCTCGTGGGGTGGGGTGGACATCGTTGATCCGCCACGTGATGAAGGGCATAGTCAAAACGTCGTATGGGGACGTGACTGTTTCCTCTGCTGCACCATATGTTAGACGAATCGCGGGGCTTAAATTATTGGACCCAATTCCCAACTCTTATAAACAGGATGTCGATGAATTCCGCAAAGAAGAGATGTAAGTCTGGAGGCAGCGGATTCTTTTTGAATGTCAGATAATAATGTCGTAGCGGGGAGTGACAAGATGGGAAAAAATGTAGGTAGCGTTATAAAGGGTCATTCTGTCCAAGCGGGCCAAAGAACAAAAATCTAATGATCACTGCAGATCACGTGATTTCACTTACATTTTATTATTATTTCAGAATGAATTATCACCTTTAGGTGAATTGATATAAATAAAATAATTATGCATCTTAGACAAATAGGTCAAATCATCTTAAATGAGATAAGATCACAGGATATTTTGAGTAATCTCACAAAGTCACCAAATAACCCTATGTATCACAGATTACCTCCCCTGATCATATAAGATCACCTCAGTAAGTTTTTCTTGTTGTCCAGTAAAGTCAGTGAAAGCATACATATATATGTAATGAAATTGGAAATATATGGTCTCTGTGTTGTCCAATGACCTAGTTATTGTCAGGGGACCACCCGTTTCACCACCTGAATCAATGCCAAACCGGTTTGCTCATACCGACAGTTACCGAGCCGAGCTGAGTGTACAGACTATAAGAGCAGCGATGGTCACTTGGTCCAATCGCACAATATCCTGAACCGAGCAACCGAGGTATCAGCCCAAGTACTGGAATGCCAGATACAGATTGTGGGGCCAGCATACCTTAGGGCCCAGTCAATGGGTAAGGTATGCTGAGGAAGTAGGAAGCAGATGACAAGTATATAGGTTGCATACCTCACTAGCAAGGGATCCTAAGTTTTCCTCTTAGGTTTTCCCCCTTGCTAGGTGAGGCTCTAAATCTATGTACACAGTTTAATAGACTTAGGTTTTCTCCCTTGCTAGCTTCAGCCACGTGACCTTGGTAACCTCAGCAAATGCTACAGGAGTTGCCCTTACAGTTATGGTCAGGTCTCTGAGTTATTGTTGAAAATCAAATCTTATTGAAACTTCTGCTTGACACCCCACCATTCATTTTCTTTGAAAATTGTCAGAATGTGAATCTTATGTAGTTTAATCCATAAAAAAACAGCTAATAAATCTGATCCAATTTGACAAAGTTTCCTTATGAGTGTATCAAGGAGGCATACTGTCTCAAGGTCATGTACTGCTCATTACTATATCACAGTGAATTTATTATTCACTCGAAAGGGCAAGATAGAGCTTGTTGTGCCTTCCGCCCGAAGGGCGAAGTGCAAGAGCTGTCAGTCAACCCAACATGCTTCCTTTGACCAAGAAGAAAATATAATTTTTTTATAATACTGTATTCTATTTACAACATATCTATCTACTATATTCAGTTTGGGTGTGCATTGCTAGATGAAGGGTTTGCACACCTCTAAGAACTGAATGCTTCCATTCTTCGCTGTGACTGTGGCTTGTAGATATGGTCTGTGAGCAAAAAAAAGTGATTTTGAACGGCCAGTGTTACCGAGCATGACTAGATCCCAGCCATCAGGCAATGCAGACCCCATGTGCCGCAGACAAAGTTTCAAGTCCCATTCTGTGTCTATGTGGTCCTTAAAAGTGATTGTCATTTCATTATCTCCCAGAGCGTCGGTTGGCAGCATACACACATGTGCACACCTGGGGTAGCAGTGTGAGGATAAATTTTGAATTTATTTGTCACATATTTTGGTTGTGGAAAAATAAATATCCGTACTAATAAAGATCGCACCCAGTGCTAACAAAGGTGCTGGAGTATCAACAGAATCACTCAGAAGTCAATGGATAGCATACAGAATTTCCAACTATATATACAGGAGCTGTGGGATGGGCTGCATTACAATTAAAACCACCCTATCATTATCCCAAGTGGTCAGCTCTTTCCTATCATAGAGACAAAACGATAAAGACAGCACTGCGTTTAATCGTGTATACAATAGTCATAATTAAACTTGCCTTGGTGTCCCATCTATCTGTTGAAAATAGCAATCTGACACACTGGTGAAACCCAAGTGCTAAGACACCTTTTCGTTCTTATTCAACTTTATTTTCTTATTGAAAGACAAAATTGTATTTTGTCTCTTTCTTCTATTGTAAGAACTTTTGTAGCAGTCAAAGACCAATGTGTAGTTAGTTATAAACCATTCTCTACGTAGGTAGTTCCTCAGTCGAAGTACTTGAACTTTCGACTGAGTACTCTTATCTTTTAGTGAATTCGCGTCGAATCGATTTGTTTCAATTCAACACTATCAACTCCTTCGCAGAAATCCCATCTTCTCATTGACAGTTGATAAACGCCTTGCCCCTGCTGTCCAGCTCTCTCTTGCTTTCTACTCGAACGGGGTCTGTGACAATGGAGCAAGTCTCCGGCGAGACCGGCAACGGTTCCAAAAAGGGAAAACGCCTTTTTTGGATTAAGGTTTGAGGGCAAAATCCGTTCAAACACCTTCTGTGGCTGCAACTAATGACAACCAAGAGTCCCCCACCTGTCAAGACAAAGTCACCCACGAAAGACATTTCAAGGCAGCAGTCAACAGCTCCCATCCGGTTGAAAACAGTAGTACGCAGGCTGCCACCCAACTTACCAGAATCAGTCTTTTGGCAGAGTGTGCAACCATGGGTGACTGACGAGACAGCGTCCTGGAAAATATTTTACCAGGGAAAGTTTAGAAAGAAGTGTGTTGCATTTTTACATCGCCTTTAATTCATTCACGGAATGTACTTCAGACTTAATAAGGAGAACATTCCTTCGCGTGCCTATGTAGTGTTCAAGCACGAGGAGAACTTGGCTGTCTTCAGCCGGGAATATGATGGCCATGTCTTTAGAGACAAGCAGGGTATGAGAATCTATCTATTCTGACATTTCGGGTCTGTCAAGTGCTATCAGGCAATGAATCGCAAGCTGTGGTCGAATTTGCACCGAATCAGAAGACGCCACCGGAGAAGAAGAAGGCAGACTCTAGACATGCTACGATACACCAAGGTGGGTACTGTTTTTAAGATAACCATGCACCTTTATATTTATGTTTATCCTTACAGATGAAGATTACTTATCCTTTATCGCTTCCCTCCAAAACCCACCGGCCAAACCGGTCGAAGTAGATGTTGATGCTCTGTGTAAGTCAGAGCAGCAGTTTTCCTAAGTCACCCTCTTTAACGAAATCACTAGTGGCGTCAACGCTGCCCCCTGAGGAACCCAAGACCACACCATTACTCGCTGCTCTACGCGAACAAAAGCAATCTTCGCAAGAAAAGAAAATTTCTATATTAGACTCTGGGAAGAGTCATTCAAGGAAGGGCGGTGCTGCTACTACTGTGTCTTCGCAGAAGCAAGAGCCGCCGACAGATCCAACACCTCCCGCCGGAAAGAAGGGCAAGAAAGGGAAAGCGGCACAGGCGAGCGGGAATGTTGTACGTCCTTCGTATTTCTTTTTTTAAACTGACATGGCATTGATTTTTGGTCTGACATCCCAGCCATCACCTCCAACAGCTGCAAACTCGACTTCCACAAAATCGGGTGGGGGCCGTAATCGTCCCAATCCTAATCAGGGTTCAGGTCCCAGCACCTCATCCGCCGCCACAACATCTGCTACACTTCCTTCTACTAACGAGGGAGTCGGTTCCACAGATGGTGAACAACCTCAGCGAAGAAACCGACCTATACTCGGTCTTCAGTCTCGTCACCTGATGGCAGCTCTTAGCGGAGCAGGCGTACAAATGGCGCCCGTTGCACCTTCGAGCCCTGCGCTCGCTTCTCCTGTTTCGGCACCGCCCACTCCCAGCATAAATCCAGGAGCATCAACTGGACCTTCAACCAGTGCAGCTCGCGCTCCTCGCGGACGTGGTGCAGGTGAGAGGAGAAATCTGGAGCACAAAAAGGATGGTACTGTAAAGGAATCTGGCAATGGGCGAGGTGGTGGTGGAAAGGAGAAAGCTCGTTCACGTAATCCTTCTGGTTCATCCCACACTGGTGCCAGTCGAATACCAGACGCAACACCAAGAATTCTTTCACGACAGGATCCTCCGCCGTCGGCGTTCACTACTACTGACGCTTCCCCCAGAGATCGTGTTACTCCCAGCGGGTCACAGGATTCAGGAGGTAGCCGAGGGAGGGGTAGAAGAGGGCGGGGACAAGGACAACCATGATTCTGACCTGTGTTGATTGCATACTCTCCAGATGTACTAGTTATCGCATTATCCGCCGCTTTCACCAGTATGTGGCCAAGGCAGCCCCTCAACTCAAATAAACAACTTATTTTGGGCTTACATAACTAGTGAGGAGTGACACAACAGTACCAAAGTCATGATGAGTTTCCGAGATATAGAGGGGCGCTACTAATGAAAATTCCTATGGAACAGTGATATCAATGACACATGAAAGCAGGAAATCAACTTGAAAGCGAGGGTGGATAGAAGTTCAAATGAAAAAAACAGTTCAGTGATAATAGGAAATGATAAATAGATTTATGAGAAAGAATGAATATTTTGAAAAGGTGAAATGCCTTTGAAGCAATGGTTATTCATCTACCACGGAGGTCATCAAACAAGGAGAAGCTTACTAGGATTCATTTTCCATAATACTAGCAAACAAAGAATCTGCGGGACGGGAGTTCGATGAGAACGAGGCATTGCGACGTCGTCCAATTGGTTGTACAATTTCCGAAGAGGCGCGGCCTAACGGAATGGTAGAAGCAGGGAGCGGTGAAGCAGGCAAGGAAACAGGCGACACCAGTTCTGAGGTAGGACGATGTTTTGCCGAAGGCTTTCGACGCAGATCTGCGCGCGAGATACCCAGCATAGTGTACAGTTCATTCTGCGCCTCTACGAGGGCGCGAGATTCTGGCGTTGGTGAGAAGAGGTGTGCAGAGGACATGCCATTGGAGTACAGGCTTCCATTAGACGCAGAAGGCAAGTCAGTATTAAGAGAGAGCTTCCGCGTGTACGAGATTCGTGGCACAGGCGGTACGGGAGGTAAACCCACCAGCGCCGAAGGTTGCTGGCTGCTCATCGACGATTGGGAGCTGCGCGTTCCCCGGGACAGGCGTAAACTGGCTTTCGAGGTGCGGATACTGGTTTTCCGGGCGGCGGAAACCCGGCTGGAGCGGTTGCTCGCGGAGCTAGACGTCGATGCGCCGTTGAGAACGTCCATCTTGGCTTGCAAGTCTATGAGGTCGTGTTCAATGCGCTCGGCTGTTGCCCATGCCTCGTCACGTTCCGCCTCGAGCGTTGTCATTTGTTTACTCATCTCCTGCAGATTTTCTGATTGCTTGAGGAAACTCGAGTTGAGTTTCCGCAGCGCCATTGCAAGCGCACTTGCGGAATGCAAGTCCCGGAGCTTGTTTAACTGCTGCAACTCATCCATAGCGTGGAACAACTCTTCTGTAAGTTGATCGCACGTGATCGAGACCTCGAGTAGGTCTTGCTCCAGCCTTATCCGTGTCTGCGCATCGATCCCCTCGGCATGAAGCGACAGCGATCGAAACAAGACACGTCGCCGTTGCACAGCACTGCGATACTTGGACTTGATCTCCTCCCTTAACAACTCAAGTCTGTTGATTTCCGCTGGAAGCTCTTTATCAAGCACATCCAGCGTTAAAAGACGGATTGACGACGCTTCCGCCGACTGCCGAATTGCCCGGCCGACAATGTCTTGCAGCTGCCCTGAGGTAAACGTCCACTTCGCCGCGTCCATTGTGAGCCCACGCCAGCGCACGGTGCGTGTGCGGAATTTCGGCGACGGCGGCATTTGGACACCCTTACCACTTCCGCTGCCGTTACTATGCGTGGATGGTGTCCCTCCCGTTGTCGACCCCACAGTCGCATTCGCGTCTGTGCTCATCATATTTGATGACGAAGACAACGACGAGGAAGCCTGTCCATGCGCTAGCACAGAGGCCATATTTGGCATACCCGACGTTCCCCCCGACTGCCCTGATCCACCGCCTGCACGGCGCACCGAGATCTTCCGAGGCCCAATAGGCAACGGTGGACGTGACCGTCTCTTCGGCGGTGGGGGCGGATCCATCAAGGGAGCCTTAGTCACCGTGCGGTGGTTAGACACTAAGAGGGTGCTGGATGGGGATAAGAAGAGGCCACCCGTCTCCAAGTTGGGACTGAGGAGGGGCGAGAACTCTTGGGGTGTTTGAGGGAAAGCGATAGAATCGACGGTGTTTTTACGATAGAGGTGGGCGCCACCAGTGGGCTCCTGAAGCGCACCAGCGAATAATGCTTCGAAAGGCGAATTGCTCAATGAACGTTTAGGGTCGCTATCGGAACGGGCTCGTTGTAGCCGCTCGGCTGTTGATGTGGGGTTTCTATTGTTGGGATTATTCCCAATAGGCAGCCCCCGTGCAGGAGATCCTGTGTTGGATGCTCCGGACAGTCGATTAGATGGTGCAGGGGATGTTCCCGGACTTTCCATAACATGATTCACCGACACGCGCCTCACACCCGGACCATGCAAACCTCCCACACTCCCTGGCACATGTGTGCCAGCCGCCGCCACAGAGGCAGGGAAATAGTTTGATTTTGGTGCGCTCGCCGAATCAGACGCGACGGGTATGTGGTTCACCTGTCCCACCAAAGCATCTGCCTTCGGCGATGGTGTTTGAATACGTGACTGTGACACGTCCCCAGAACTCATATTCATCCACGTGGCGTATGGCGGCCGTGGTGGATGCATAAACTTTCCCCCTACAGGGCTCGCACTGTGCGTCCCCGGACTCGCACTTCTTAGACCTGGACCAACGCCTGGACTTGCATTCAGCATTCCAGGACTTCCATTATATATTCCAGGACTCCCGGCGCCCATGCTTGATTTCGCACCCTGCATAGGGGTAGGAGCTGAACCGAGCGATGTGACGGATGTTGACGGGTCGAACGTGCGCGAGGACGACGCATCGGGGGTTCCGCTCTCGCTGACACTGGCACCGCCTGAGCCGAAACTCGGTGCGCCAGAGAAACGGCGCTGGGATTCGGGGGTGGCTTGGGAAGGTAGGGTTGAGAGTTGGTGCTCGTGCTCAGCGGCTCTTTGAGGATCAGTGTGTTCAGCGGTCTGTTGTGACATATGTACAACCTGTGAATTTTGCCAAGGCTGTAATGACGGTGGGGATGCAAATTGTGAGGACTGCTGTATAGAATTTGCCGAATTTCCAGGTACAGCACGCCACGGAGAGGGTGTCCTTGCTGCGCCATTTGTGTTCGTGCCATTTATGTCCTCATTCGTGTCTCTATCACTTGGGCTTCCATTCCCACGGCCATATCCAGTGCGAAGCATGGCTTCATTCATCTCATTCCTTTCACTGCCACCATCAGGATTCGGCGGTAGCTGCCTCAGCGGTGGTGGTGTATGAACCGAGGGCGGGGATTCCGAACGGGATTCCAAAGGCTGTGAATTGAGGAGGCAGTAAGTTAATGTGGTAATGGCGAAGGGGATGACATCAGAAGAGTGTTGTGTTGTGAAAGGGGAAAAAAAAACACAACATCAGGGAGAAGAGAACTCACGTCGGCTGGGGGATTCGACGGCAACGGCCGTATTCCTCCTAAACCAGTACCAGCACCAGCGTTGGACGACTCTAAGCCTAAACTCAAGCTAGGGCTTTCATCGTTCTTTCCTGTCGGATCCACATTCGACTCATACTGCGCAAGCGCGCGCATCGATGCCCCGCGCGGAGGGGGAAATCGCAGCTGGGTGGAAGGTGGGGGTGGCGGGGGTGGCGAAGGCCCCGCACTCGCAACCGCCGTCGATTGCGATGCTGCTCCCTCTGCCGCTCCCGGGCTTGCCGTGCGTGGGGAATTCACATCCACGGTTGACATCGCACTAGGAATGTTCGCGCCGTCCTCCTCTCGCGCAGCCAACCGTTTCGGAATACCATCCAGCCCCACCCCTACCTCTCCATACGCACTGGCACCAAAGTACCCACTTTTGCCTGTAAGGACGATTTCGAACGTGAGTATGTCCGAATCCCTCCTGCTGTCCCTTCGATTGAAGGATGGTGGGGGATTGTTTGAGGCGCTCGCTGGAGGGGAGGGTGTGAAAGGCACGGATGGGGAGTTGACAGTAGCGATGCCATCCGAGCTCTTCTTCTCGCTCAACCCAGCATTCAGAGCTTCTTGAGAGGCGGCACTGTCCTGAACCCCTCTAGGACTAGTTGCCTCACTCAGATTCGCACTCCCCGGGACAGGCGACAAACCCCCACTAGGAGACTTTTTTACACTGCGCACATTCGCCCCGACCGCCGCCTCAACACTTGCCTTCACAAGCTCCGCTGCGCCCTCCGGCATTGGGCTCCTCAAGGAATAGTTGTTGAAGCTTGCGTTGATTCTAGGACTGTTAGAGCGTGACCCGGGTGAAGAGCCTGAGGGTTGGCGTTAAAGGTGAGGTAATCGGTAAAATCGATTCATAAAGGTTGTGTATTGATGGTGTTGATAGTGTCGTAAGAACAACGTTATCCCAAGTCATGAGATCAGAGTTACAGTTGCCGATTGGTCACAAATATGGTCGTTATGGTTGTTATACGACATCAACAATCCCTCAGAAAAATTCGAATAACAATTTAGGGGAAAAAAGTCCACTCACCCGCACTTCCTGGCGCTTTCCTCGAATGCTTTGAAGACCGTCTTGAGTGCCTATGTTGAGAATCCCTGGGTCTCGAATTCCTATGCCCTGATTTGCCCTGTTCCAGGGAATACCCAGAGCTACGTCTTGGGGGTGGTCGGTGTTCAGAGTTATGTCTGCTGTGTCGTCCATTTGAATTTGGCGCGCTGGCGCCTGGCACATTCCCCCCAGTACCAGTTCTGGTAGCAGAACCAACCGCTGCCCCGTCAACTCCAACCTCATGTGAGCTGGAACCGGCCCCCTCAAAGCTAAACCCGACCCCAAAAATCTCGTAGGGCAATGTCGCGCTGTCCTGCCGTGTCAATCTGTGGCTGTTTCTTGCCGCCGCACTGGGTTTCATTCGTGCGTGGTTGCGGGTGCGGTTGCGAGCGGCGGAGGGAGGCGCATTTGTAGGACGCGAACGGCGGGAGTTCTTGCGGTGGTGCGCGTGGCGTGACCCGGATCGCGCAGGGGTGCGGGTTCTATCTTTGTCTCTTATTGTTTCTCTCGTCCTAGATCGTCCCCCTTTCTGCATCCTGTTCCCTGTTCTTCCCCTCCTACTACCACCCCCTTCCTCACGCGCCACTCCGCTGCCAGTCACCGAATCTTGAGTGCCATCGTTGCCTTTTCCAGCAACGATGTCGTCCCTGCTTGTCCGCCTTCGTTTGTTGCGTGGACGGGAGTGGGAGCGAGACGCTCGTGTCGCAGACGCCCTGACATTGACGGTAGCGCCGATAAATGCTCCTGCTCCTGCTACTGTACTGCTGCCCACTTCCCCTTCCTTCCCATTTCCCACGGCCTCAGCCTTCCTAGATGCACCATGCACCCCTTCCTCACTCATTTCAACTTGCTCTTCCTGCCAATAAGGCCTCCTCTCTTTGGGCACATACGACACCCCAGGACTAAGGCCCCAGTCTAGCTCCGGCGCAGAGGCGTATGAGCCTCCGCTGCCATCGGATTCCCAAACTTCGCCTCCATCAACCCCATCACCGCCGATCCAATGTCCATACTCGTCTCTATAACCTCCATCAGAGTAGTAAGAGTAGGTGTACCCTGAATCAGTGTAGGAGAGATAGGATACATCAGAGTAAGGGGAAGCGGAACGGGATGGGGCACGAGAATTGGGGTGCGAGCGCGTGTGAGAGTCAGAGGGCGACGGGGAAGGAGTGCGGGAGGAATGGGTACGAGCATGCAGGGTGTTCTCGTGGGAGTGAACGTGCTGTTGAGCATGTTGGGATGGATGCACGTGCGAGTGTGTATCGGTATGGACATGCAGGCGAGAAAGGGCTCCCGCGTCAGAGGGCAGAAAAGAAGACCCTGTAGCGGGTGTGGGTGTGTGCGGAGATGTAGGCGTGGGTGCCCGGAGGTTGGAGAGTGCAGTGGTTGATCCTGTTTTGGGAATCGCGGGTGGGTCTGGAGTGGAAGTCGAGTGGGGGTTAGTAGACTCCCAGCGTCCACTGACACTTCCTCCGCTCCCATTCTCAGCCAAGGTTGACCCCGACCACGGCTCTGACTCGGAACCAATAACAACAGGCAAACGGGGTTCCACGAGTGACGCCGGTGTGATCTTGATCGCGAGGTTGACCGGCTGAGACTGACTATTAGACACAGTGCCTAGTGGGGGTGGTGAGGTTCGCACCTGTGTCTGTGTCTGTGACTGTCTTTGTGTCTGTGACTGCCTTTGTGTCTGGCTGGGAATTTGGGACCTGCCCAACGATCCTTGAGGGGGAGATCTCGTTCCATGACGCAGAGACGTGGAGGGGGGAAGACGAAAAGTCAAGCCAGTTCGTCCTCTAATGGGAGATGTCCGGTTGCCGCTCCGTATGCTGCTGGAAGGTGTGCCGTTAAGTACGCTGGCACTGGACCCAGAGCGGTTGCGCCCGATAGGGTTGTGTCCGATAGTATTGGACCCAGAGGTATTTAAACTGTGTTTCAATAGAAGTGCGTTTAGTGTAAAGAGTGTAGTATCGGAAGTAGTGGGGGAGCGGGCTGACGTTGAAGAGCCCAGTGAAGGTGATAATAACCTCTCGGAGTTGGAGGAACCTACGTAAGGTGGAGATCTGCCTGCAGACATTACGCCGATACTCGAGGTGTTGGGTTGAGAGGTCATGGTGACTGCAGCTGAAGAACCCATTGCGGATCTTGGGGGAGAAGCAGAAGCGGGGAGAGATTTGACGGAGTCATAGTCTAACTGTGCGTCAGTAGAGTTTGAAGCATTACCAGCACCCAACTCGGGGACCCTTGCAGGTGCAGACTTAGTACTCGATGCAATCAAGGAACGAGACGCAAGCCCCAACCCCATACCATTCCCATTCGCCAAGACAGGTAACTTAGGAATGGCAGACGACGTGGGCGGAGCCGCTTTTGCCAACTCTGCTATAGAATCATCATCGATCCCAAACCCACTTTCATTCTCCTTGTGAGACCCTGAGCCTAAGGTGGACGGAGTAGGAGGGGTGGGTTTTGCCAAGTTGGGAGGGATCTGTAATCCATGATCCATCAAGAATTTGCAGTAGAATTAGTTTATGTTCACATCAACTGACAAGCTTATCAACACGCACCCGCATTTGAGTCTGAATCCCGCCAGGCTGTCCGGGCTTAACATGCGCACTGGATACCCCGCCAGTCGAGCCCTGCGCACTGTGTCCCGGAACACCCCTACCAAGTTCAGCTGCAGCTTCATTCTTCCCATCCTCATATAACCAACCTTCGAGGAGGGGCTTGAAAGTGAGGTCGACCTGGAGCTCTGGAGAACGGGGAGAGAAATGTGAGCTTGGGTTAGCACCTGTATAGGAGGAAGGTGCGGCGTCTGATGTTGAGGAGCTTGCGCTGTGGTTTGGTCCCGAGTAGGAGGAAGGCTGTGGGTTGGCAGGGGTGGCGTCAAGGTTGTTGGAAGGTCTGGTCGGAGGTGTTGGGACATTCAAGACATTCGAGGTATTGACCGTAGTTGACGCAGCCTGAGCGGATCCGGCTCTACGAGGTGATGGGGTTCTTGTTACACCGCCAAGTGATACACTTCTTCGATTGGCTGCTGAAACCGCACTCTCCGTCATTCCCGCCCCCACGGGTGTAGGACTCACAATGAGCCGCGGCTGCTGTTGTGACGGATTCTGTGATCTATCCCGTGAGTTTGGTTGATTTGGGGCCTGCGGCAGGGGCCATGGAAACCTCGTTCCATGGGGGAACGCTGGTCCCGATGAGGGTGAGGCCGATGACGAGGAGAGGGGATACCTTGACGAGTTGGGTAAGGATGGCTGTGCAGAGATGGTCGGAACTGGTGGGGGTAAGGGAGAGTTGCTGAAGTCTGGAGAACGATTGTGTTCGGGAGGGAAGAATGAGGCAGGGGAAGGGGGAGGTGAGTCTCGATCGCGAGTCTTGCGTTGTTTCTTGAGGAAGAAAGGTAGCATCGTAAGATACTTGTGAGTTCAGGTAAAAGGCAAGGGTAGGGAGAAGAGGCTCGACGTAGTGCACGACGACAATGACACGACGACCACGAGAGGAAAGTGGTGATAGATGGTCGCAACGAATCGGTGATTATCATAAGCAGCAGATCACGTGATGGCACGAGGAAGAAATTGCTATGCCGTTCGATTGCCACTTTCGGACAGGTTCATTCACACAACCCAATTAAACGCTGCCTCGCTCACGTCGCCAACGCCTGTCCATAGATAACATCGCCACATGGATGGCATTATCACCTTGGTATTTGGAGAGTGTCCAGGGCGATGCTCGTGTGATTATAGCGGAGGTGCCTGTGACGACCCTTGTTCACCGATCATAACCATTATAACCACCGATCGTACATAATTGCAAGTACCCGACGGGAACGGAACCAAATTCACCGGAACACGACTTTTTCAGGACCAGGGGCTGAGATCTGGTACATTCAAGATAAGAAGTGTATCTCAATTCAAAAAGGACTCCACATTTAATACATTTAAGTTCGGTTCCGACTCTGAATTGACCCGACCCGATCCTTCTCTTTGCCAAGACCCGCACCAATCCCTATATGTCTCTCAGGCCAAAAAAAACCATTTGCTTCACCTGAATCCAATGGCAGTTTGATTCTTAGCTGACCACGCGTCAGTGCAGAGATCCACCTGGGACAGCATGTGACCGATAAGACCCTGGTGCCATCTGCTGGCACTTTCAGCGAGTGTTGCAAAAGCAGAAACGCTTGAGCAATTCCCAATAATTCTGACTGAGGGGGGAACGCTTGGCCGATCTCCGAGTGTATCGGACGGTTGCCTTGGTCCGACTCGCTACTAAGGGCACAGTCTATTTCTGTCAAGTCATTCTCCATTTCCATGCCCTGTATACAATGATAAACAAGAACACTATAGAATAGGCCTATACGACGATTGTTCAGCTTTTTCTCTGAACACTCGTCTCAGAATCTGCGTACAAACGTTTGCATTCTCTATATGAGATCTGGTCAAGATAAGAAATGTATATCATTGAAAAAGGACAGACGGTGGGGTAATCCAATTGACATCGTGGAAGTTGATGAATAATACGAACGAATATAGCACAGTAGCACATTCAAAAGGTTAAGTTCAGTCCCCGAGTCAGATTTGACCTGTCGAACCCGAACCTAACCTTTTGTTTGGTTCACCATGGCCCTCCAAGTGGGACCCGCACTAATCCCTATATGTCTCCGAGGCCAAAAAAAACTCATTTGTTTAACCTGAATCCAAAGGCAGTTTTATTCTCAGGTCACCACCGCGCTTACACTCGTTAGCGCAGAGATCCACCTGGGACAGCATGTGACTGGTAAGACGCTGGTGCTATCTGCTGGCACTTTCAGTAAGTGCGGAGGGCACTTTCAATAATAAGTGCAAGTCCCGGAATCAAGATTCGAGGTTGAAAACTTCCGAGATGTCCTCACGTCCTCAATGTCATGAATTTAATGATCCTTCTGATAACGAAAGTTCAGTCCGTTGGACCAAACCCCTGAGTCGAGTAGATACATTTTTACCGTCTATAAGGGGACTCAGGTTGGCATGGTTGTCTTGCGGTGCATTCGAACGAGAGGCAGTGTGCGAAAGGTGGTATCATATTGACATGGCGGTGATGTGCCCGGATGTATGAACTGCCGAGCGTTTGGCTCCGTTCGGAGTTGCTGAGGCTTCGATTTCACGCAATGAAAGGTACACAGCAAAGGGGTTCAATCGTTGGTGCTTCGATTCCATAATAAGAAATGAGTGAAAGATTCTGGCGAACGGCATGGGAAAGCAGGCGTCTCCATGCTTTAGCCCTGAAGATTCTAGCCACTACCTTCAGTATGCCTTATATAATATCTTGGGGAAGTTCGGTAGGTGTCAACAAACCAGTTCTATCTCCCCTGCACCATGGTTAAAAACGTGAGTAGTCTCATGTCTAGATTGCAGCATGAACTTACCATGTGTTGACATGTACATTAAATGTTCCCCCAATCTCGGCTCCACACATACGTATTTTCATAGACAGAAGTTATCCCTCCTCTTGGGAGGAACAACTCTTCCCTCTTCCTTCCTCCCGAAGCTGGCTCACAGTTCACCAATCCTACGTTCCTCCAATGGCAGGACAGCAAAGCTAACCCACCTCCGGCCCACAACAATCCTACCTTCCTGCCAGATACAGAAAACAATGTCAGTTTGCTACCCTTTCTATGACAATGGAACCATTAACATGAATTACACCAGACTCAAATGTTTTTCCATGTTATCGGAAGGAACCAGGAGATCCTCGAAGACATACACTATGGACGGTTCATTACTTCAGTACAGGCCGTTGGCGGACTTAGCTACCAGTGCACTGTTTCTGGTTGTGACCACGCCTTGTTCCGCCGCTTGGATGCTGGACGAGTACATGTCCGATCTGTACATTTCAAACACAACGGGTTTGTGTGTTCGTGGTATGTACCCGAATCCAATACAATTTGTTTGCTGATATGCTATCAGCGGTAAAGCATACAAGCGCAAAGGAGATGCTGATAGACATGCAATGAGAGAAAATATTGGACCGCTTCACGAGTGCCAGTTTTGGTGAGGAGGCGGCATGTGCGCACTTGAAGCTACTGATACTTATTTACTGTGCAGCCACAAAAAGTTGACTCGGAACTATAACAAAAAGCACCACGAGAGAAATTGTAAACACAAGCCGATAACTAGTTGAACCAGTCATACCTGATCGTATATACACCCCCCAATCCATTTACTTCGATCTCCTGGACCCTTCATGTACGTATTGAACAATAAACAGAATATAGACTGTATGTGGATATCCACACACTAGTATGAAAACGCGTTGTTGGTTAGTTTGAGTCCGTACAATGTGTATATGTGCATAAACCCGAGTGACTATGGTATAACACTGGGGCGCATGTTCAAGTATGTGTGTGACCTTAACTCGCAAGGGGGTTCCTGCTGCCACCAGTCATCTTCTTTTTTTCATTCACTTTTCTCCCTGAGAAACACTTGAATTAAATGCTGTTGACAGATTTCCCTTTGATAAGTGATGGAGATATCTTAGATTAATAGATGGACTGCATGGGAGAGGGCTCCTGATCTAACTTACGAAACTAATCAAGGTATTATGACTCGACACTGAAGAAGAACATGTTGGAATTATGCGACCATGACTCATACCCTCCATCTCTAGTACATTAGTCATCAGGATTACTAAGCAGATAGCTAGTTATTTTTTGGTTTAGCGCCAAGACGCGGCTCATCTTCTACGAGAAGCTGAGCTGTGAGTACGATCTTTCATAGCTTAAACTACCAGGACTAATACT
>QFEC01008022.1:0-18981 GCA_003316585.1 Gomphus bonarii
CTGAGGATTACCGCTACACCAGGTGGGCTCTCTATGTATTTATTGTTAGTAACCTTATATAAACTGAGGATTACCGCTACACCAGGTGGGAATTACCCTTATCAGCTCACTAAACATTGGAGTATCTTGTCGTTGTGACCTTGTCAATAGCGTCGCCCTCACAGACCTCCACATCACTCCTTCTATTATCTTCCATGTCATCTTATAGTATGTTCTATAGTTCCACATGACCCCATCTCTCATTTAGCATCCCTGCATCCTAATATAGTAACTCCTCCACATTCAGACGACCCTCCTCCATATTAATCCCATACTCCAAATGTATTTGAACCTCCATGTATTCATAGCTAGTTCCCTAGTTTGAATATTGATTTAGTCTCACTTCATTACCTCCGTTCTCACTCCACATCTCCACTCTGCAACTCTGTAAATTCAAGGACAAGATGACATAAGAGGGCGCAACACATAAGTTGAATCCAAGTCCTTTTGACTCTGTACCCTGGCTCAAATCAGCAGTTCGACTACTCTGGACCACCTGGACAAGACATCCCTGACTCCAGACTTAACAGTATATTTGAACTCTCACTCTTTGTCATCAATGAAATGTAGCACTCGAGGCAATCTACAAGCTGGTACCCTTGGAACCATTTCAGAAGCATTTGTACGCCACGTACCCAATGTCCCAGCTATGCTCCCAAGTACTCACTCACCGCTAACCCCACTTATCCCCAAAAACCCTGTACAAGCACTATATCTAGACATGCCTGATCCCCCCAACACACCCTCTGACCACAACCCCCCGCAATCTCCGTCCAATCCATTCCTGGCCCCGAATCCTCTGAGAGCATTGTTATCAAACTCAAATGATGTCCCCAACCTCGCTGAGGCCATTGCCATGCTGGCCAACAACTTGTCATCACCGAAGAAGTCCTCACTGTGGACAAAAGTCCGTGAACCAGACACCTTCGATGGCTCTGACAGTCATAAACTCCAGCCCTTTTTGGTTCAATGTAATCTAAACTTTTGTGACTGTCCTGACACTTTTTCATCCGACAGTGCAAAAGTCACCTCCTATTTGAAAGGAACAGCGTTAGACTGGTTTGAACTGGCCCTTTCCTCTGATGTCGACCCCTCATGGATAGATGATTATTCAGAATTTGTGTCCAAGTTGAAAGATAACTTCATACCACACGACCCCATTGGTGAAGCAGAAGCAGACCTTGAAACTCTCCATATGCGTGACAACCAATGAGTCACCAAATACTTGGTCGAGTTTAACTGCCTTGCCACACATGTCCATTGGGGAGACACTGCACTCTGCTGCCAGTTCTACAATGGACTTCCGGCAAGAATCAAGGATGAAGTGGCCTGTGTTGGCAAACCCAGCATGTTGCACAAACTTCGATCCCTTGCCCAGTCCATTGATGCCCGCTACTGGGAACAACGCTCTGAAGTCGCTTGAGGGGGCAACTCAAACAAAACCTCGGACCACCACTAAGACAAGGGCAAAAACCCCACCACACCATTGACGAATTCTAACGATAACAAGAAGATGTCAAACAACAACAACGGCAACAAAACTGGCAACTCCACCTCCAACAACAACAACACCTCAAATGTGGCCAAGAAGAATCTGGACCTAGCATCAAAACTAGGAAAAGATGGTAAACTGACTTAACAGGAGTGACAATGCTGCTTCAAGCAGAATCTCTGTCTCTTCTGTGGCAGAACAGGTCACGTAGCCAAGGAATGTCCTAAATCAACTTCCTCCACTACCAAAGGATGAGCCGCTTCCATGATGGATAGCAAATTGTCTGACAAAAAGAACTCTGATGCCAAGTCTGCACCAGAGTCAAAAACAACTAAGCAGCCCTCTGACTCCGGCACCAGCTGAGGGCTGCATTGATCCCTGTGGTGCAATAACAGAACTATGTCTCAATGCATCTGCTCTTTCCAGTCCAAACTCCTTGACTATACAGCTCACCTCTGAACTAATTCCTAATAAAACCATCAGTATGCTTATTGATTCTGGATCAACTCATTGTTTCCTAGATTCTGTTTTTGCATCTAATCACCAACTCCGTACCCATGATATCACCCCAATTCTGCTCTGGCTGTTTGATGGATCAAGCAATTCAGTCATCCATAAGGCAATCAACCTTCCTGTTTGCTTCCCAAAGGGGGAGGAACACTCCATTACATTTTTTGTAACTCCGCTGGACTCCAGCTGTTCCACAGTCCTTGGACACAACTGGATCACCCACTACAATCTGTTGATTGACTGGGCTTTGAACAGTATTATGTTCAGTTCTCCATCTCCAACTGAGTCTATGGTGCCACCTGAGCCAGCAACATCAGTTCTGCACTCATCTGACCCTCCAACTCCATCTCCGCTCGTTGCTCCCAAAATTGCATTGGTGAATGCAGCAGCATTTGCCCACATCTCCAAAATGGATGGTATGCAAACCTTCCAACTACTGATTTCAGCATCCAACAAGTTAGACTCGAACGATGCTCCGGTCAATATGACTGGCGTCCCAGAAGAATATCACGACTTCATGGATGTTTTCAGTAGTAAGGCCAAAGCCAATACAGTGGCTCTGCACAGGCCGTACAACCTCAAGATTGAACTTGAAGATGGAATATCTCCTCCCTTTGGTCTGATCTATTCCCTCTCTGAGAGTGAACTAAAAACACTTCGAGAATTTTTAGATGAACATGTCTCCATGGGTTTCATCCGCCCCTCCAGGTCCCCCAGAGGAGCTCTGGTCCTATTCACCTGTAAAAAGGACAGCTCTCTCCAACTCTGCGTCAATTTTAGAGGACTTAACAAAATCATGAAAAAAGACCACTATCCGCTCCCCAGAGTAACGGACCTCCTTGATAGTCCCCACAAGGCTCAGATATTCACGAAAATTGACCTCTGACATGCCTATCATCTCATTCAAATCTGTGAAGGTGATGAATGGAAAACCACCTTCAGAACCAGATACAGATCCTTTGAGTGGTGTGTAATGCCTTTTGGACTCACCAATTCCCCCACAACATTTTAATGCTTCATGAACAACATTTTCTCCGACCTCCTTGACATCTCTGTCCTCATTTACTTGGATGACATCCTCATATACTCCAACAACCTAGACCAACAGAGAGGACATGTTCGAGATGTACTCCGGCGACTCCGGTTGAACCACCTGTATGTGCACGCAGACAAGTGCTTCTTCCACGTCGACACCGTTGAATACCTCGGATATATCCTCTCACCTAATGGCCTCATCATAGCCAACGACAAGGTCAAAGTCATTCAGGAATGGCCTGAACCGTGAAAAGTCAAAGATGTGCAGTCCTTCCTTGGATTTGCAAACTTCTATCACCGTTTCATATTCAACTATTCTGATCTTACTGTTCCGCTAAATCGTCTGACCTGCAAGGACACTCCATGGGTTTTTATGGATGCATGCTGGAGTTCATTCAAAACCTTGAAAAAGGCCTTCACAACTGCTCCCATGCTTACCCATTGGACCCCTGGGTCCCCGCTCATCATTGAAACTGACACCTCCAACTACACACTCACCACCATCCTATCAACAATATCTCTGGTAGACAATGACATCCACCCAATTGCCTTCCACTCCCAGACCTTCACACCTCCAGAACTAAACTATGACATCTATGACAAGGAACTGCTTGTGATTTTCAAAGTGTTCAAGTGCTGGCACCACTATCTAGAAGGCTCCTTGGAAGCAATCGACATTGTTACAGACTTTGAATATTTTTCTACAACTAAACTCCTTACTCGATGTCAAGTCCGTTGGTCCAAATACCTTTCTCAATTCAACCTTATTATCTGTTTTCATCCCAGATGACACGGAGCTAAACCTGATGCTCTGACAAGATGATGGGACATCTACCCTAAAGAGGGAGGAAGCAACTATGTGACCATCAATCCACACAACTTACATCCAGTCTTTACCTCCAAACAACTCATCTCCTCACTCTGTGCCACATCTTTGTGCTTCCCAGTACTCCGCACCATTATGGTCATGGACATTGACAGGTTGCACCTGTGTCAGCAACAACAAGAGCTTCAATACTTAGGAGTGGAAGAGGGAAATGAGCAATGATACTTGTCGGTGTATTGACCAGCTCAAGACTGAGCTTTAACTAATTACCTAAGAACTGTACATATAGTCTGGCGGAGTAGCGGAGTCCAATAACAAGTAATAGAAGGGGGAGAAGTGGATAAATCATGACAACCTGGACATTAAAAGTGCTCTCTGCTCTGACTCCATTACCTCTGCCCATCTTGACAATCCCACAGGACATTGGTCCGTAGACTCTGAAGGATTCCTCCTCTTGGACAAACACATTTATGTCCCTGACATTGAGGACCTTCGACTCCACGTACTACAAGACAAGCATGATCATCCTATATTTGGACATTTCAGACAGAACCACATGCTTGAACTCATCTGTAGAGACTACATTTGGCCCGAGCTCTGCACCTCTGTTAAGTCCTATATTAAATCTTGTACTATTTGCATGTGCTCTAAGTCACAGAGACATTGCCCCTATGGACTACTCAAACAACTCCCTATCCTTGAACATCCTTGGAACTCCATCTCCATGGACTTTATAGAGAAACTTCTGCCATCCTCCAGACACAACACCATCCTTGTCATCATTGACAGACTCACCAAACAAACCATCTTTATCCCCACTGTTGACATGATCAATGCCCCAGTACTTGGAAAACTCTTCATACTCCATGTATTCTCCAAACACAGAGTTCCATCCCATGTTACCTCCAACTGTGGTACAGAATTTGTATCCTCCTTCTTTCGATCCCTTGGAAAGGCTCTCGATATGAAGCTCCACTTCACCTCTGGATACCACCCTGAAGGCAATGGAAAAACTGAACGGATGAATCAAACACTGGAACAATACCTTCAAGTCTATTGCAACTACCAACAGGACAATTGGTCAGACCTCCTTCCCATCACAGAATTTGCATACAACAATGCTCCGAACACCACCACTGGCATATCACCCTTCTTTGCCAACAAGGGTTATCATCCCAACATTACCATACACCCTGAATGAGACCTCGCCTCCTCAAGAGCACAAGACTTTGCAGTGGACTTAGACAAACTCCACCAAGAATGCTGTAAAACCATCTCTGAAGCCCAACAACAGTACTCTACATCCGTGGACCGCCACTGGACTCCACCTCTGGAGTTCAAGATTGGTGACAAAGTCTTTGTCAAATCAGATAACATTCACACTACTAGACCTTCTAAGAAACTATCTGAAAAGTATCTAGGTCCCTTTGAGATTATCGCTCAAGTTGGCTCTGTCTCCTTCACCCTCCGGCTTCCGGACAACATGCGTGCGATACACATCATCTTCCATGTCTCCATGCTGGAACCATCCACACCAAATGACTTCCCTAATCAAGTCACTCCACCCCAACCTCCCATCATCATTGATGGTGAACCTGAATATGAAATCTCTGAACCTTGACTCCAAGGTCGACAGATGCCACACTTGTCCCTTACTATACTTGGGAAAGTGGTCCGGATATGAGGGCATGGAGGATGAAACCTCCTGGCTCCCTGCATCTAAACTTAGCAACACATCTAAAGTTGTCTCAGATTTTCACAAGTCCTATCCTAACAAACCAGGACCTTGGCCCTTCACTCAGCACTCAACTTTAGAATTTTTCAAGTTAAAAAAAAGTAAAAAATATATATTATACATCATGCAAATAGTCCATTCCTTGGTTCATTTCTGAACCACGTGGCTCACTAAACAAATCATCTGGCACCACCAGCTCCGGCTCCAGATTCTCCTCTGGCTCTGGCTCTGGATTTTCCTCCATCCCATCTCCAAACTACTGCTGCATTACCTCCTCCTCATGGTCATTAAATCACTCCAACTCTGTGGCTATTTTGGTGATACCCACCGCCATTGTCTGCATCAGTGGCCCCATCTCCTCCATCCAGGAATCCAGACTGGGTCACAATGATACCTCCACCTTCCACTTCTTGGGCTGCACCACCTCCAGCTCCTCAGACTCTACCCATGCATTCCATTTCCCCCATGATACACCAGAGCCACTCACCCTGGGCATCTCCTCTGTGTCCACTACCGCTTGTGAACCCTCTGGGCCCACAACCACCTCTGTCACCAGAACACACTTGACCTTCCCCTCCATGCAATGGAAGCATAATGTGCCTTTCCCCACAGGTGGCCACTTGCACTCACCCCCATGCCTCTGGCAACCTCTGCACATTATCCGGACCTCTGGCCCCACCACCTGGTACTTGTCAGGATTGTTCACGATATATGACAGATGGGTGGCCTCAAAAGGTCCGAGACCCACCTGTCAACCCACCTCCCTCACATCTCTAGCCTGCTCATTCAGCCAGGCAGTGTGGGCATTCTGCAGGACAATCTGCTCCTGCTTCTGCCACCTTTTATCGCTATCAACAATGATCAACTCTTGGCATTGCTTCCACTCCACCTCTTTGGCCTCATTGAGCTCCTGCACCCGGAGTTCACCCAGAGACAAGACCTCTGCAATAATGATTGGATCCTCAGCCAGACCACCTGCCTTTGCAAGATGTGCAGCTTCATGAGCTACCCATTTGTCCACCTTCTGTTTCTCAAAGCGGAGTCTCTCTTCCGCTTCCTTGCGCTCCTTCTTGAGGCACTCCTTCCACTCCTCCTCCTCTTGGTTCTTCCACTCCTCCTCCGCTTGTCTTAGGCATTCCGCCTCTGCCTCTTCCTCTGCTTTTTGTTGGCACTCTGCCTCCTTCGCCACCAACTCCATCTTATACTGCTCCGTGAGCATACAGATTTTCTCTCTGATGTTTTCTAAGTGGTTCATTTGTGGGCATTGGGGTGGTGAGTGTACTTGAACAAATGCAGAAATGCTATGTCCTTATATGCCTTCTCCAGTCCAGTGCTAACCTACTCTCCCACAGCAACTTCCATCTTAATCACCATGGCCTCAAGGCTTGGCCTTAATGGGGAGGTACTGTTAGATCCTTGATCCCCTCCAACATATCTCTGCCCTTAGCACCCATTTATTATTCATTTCCATGCCCCTCTGGATCAATCTCAGCCCTCCAGACAGATCTCTATCCTCCGTCATACTCTGCACCACGGACAACCCTCACATGACCTCCACACACTTTACACTCCATGCCTGTCATCCCTGTCACATCATCAATCTGATACACGGACCTCCACGTCACTCCTTCTATTATCTTCCACATCATCTTCTAGTATGTTCTATAGTTCCACATGACCCCATCTCTCATTTAGCATCCCTGCATCCTAGTATAGTAACTCCTCCACATTTGGACAACCCTGCTCCATATTAATCCCACACTCCAAATGTATTTGAACCTCCATGTATTCGTAGCTAGTTCCCTAGTTCGAATATTGATTTAGTCTCACTTTGTTACCTCCATTCTCACTCCACATCTCTGCTCCACAACTCCATAAATTCAAGGACAAGGTGATGCAAGAGGGCACAACACATAAGTTGAAGCTGAGTCCTTTTGACTCTGAACCCCTGCTCGAATCAGCAGTTCAACCACTCCAGACCACCCAGACAAGATGTCCCTGACTCCAGACTTAACACATATATATCACCACCAAGAAATGCCTACCAATTTATATGTCATACAGTGTGCTACTGATATAGCATAGCATGTGGAACAAAGGAGGATCAAAAAATGAAGTTCTAAGATTAATTTCCAATCATTTTCTCTATTTACAATGGCCATGGTATGGTATATACAACTGCATAACTTCATACAGCATGGAAATCCATTGCTTCTGACCAAAACTAGATATATTTCCTCTTTCTCTTCATCAGTATGTAGGGACTCATATCTTGTATAAGTACTACAACTCTCATATGTAGTACCCTAGCAAATAATTGAATATCAATTATTTACTGCTTGTCTGAACTGGCGCTCAATCAGTTTAACTCTTAAATTGTTACTCTACTGTTTCACACTCGTTGTTTGAATTCTGGAACATTCCAGACAGGTTCTAATTACTCAGGATCAGTTGCTCACAACATTTGGAGCACTACAGACCGCATATTCAATTGTTATTGAATTTACAGTGTACTCAGAAATCAGTCCCAAGTTCCCAGTATGTGCACTAAAGTGCCAGATTGACTGGAAAACCTCTGGAAGTCTTGTTGCCAGAACAACAAGAAATTTTTACTATTAGAAATTATAACAGAGAACTACAGTAGCTGAGGATCACCCTGAGTCATTAATCTTTGCATTATCTATAACCCCAACACAGAGTGCTCTAGAGGGGTGAGTACAACTTGGATGTGATATAGAGGTGGATGACTAAGAGTGCTAAGATGGAGATTTGTTGAAGGTGATCTGGGATCTAACAACAGGGTTTACTAGCAACAGATATATAGAAAGCCCACCTGGTATAGCAGTAATCCTCAGAGATCAAGCTGAGGGATAACTGTCACACCAGTCACAACACTATGCCCTACTCCAGTGCTTATTACATAATTGGAAGATGCAAGGTATGGGAATGTAAACAAGAGATAACAAACTGAACAAACTGAACTCTAAGCTGAACCCTGACAAGTATCAAGAATGCTATATTATCTCTATTTTGTTGTGACTGAGCTGGTGAGAATACATTAGGTTATTGAGGAGGTATTTGTATTGCCTGATTCTGTACTGAGCTTTACAGATATGATGGGAGAGTGGGTGATTTTGTGGGAGGGAGAGCAAGGGCAGCAGAGTGTGAATGCTTTTGGGAATGCTTTTGGGATTGGCTACTATTCATGATATTACATAAAGTATTTTATTTTGAAAATTATGGAACTGTTGAATAGAATCAAGCAAACATTAATTATTTTTTTTGGAGTCACTGTAAATGCAGTCATAATGATGTGTATAGACATGGGAATCTCTTTCTTTATCTCTAGTTAGTTTATATTCACTTTAGTTAAGGAGTGATATCTCCTATCCATGTTGTATAAATATTATAAGTAGTACACATGAGAGATTTAGCCTGTATAACCTATTATACTTACTTTTCTGCCAAGTGCCTTCATTGTTGTCTGAATTGGAAAGGAAATGTTGCACTCATCCTCTGAGCACAGAAAAGACATGTTATTATTACCCAGTTACATATTCTCACAAATTTTCAAATAAATACCCATTGTATTCTATTTGCTACAATACAATACAGCCCTACCCAGAAGTAAGGCTAAATTTCAAGGACTAGCACTATGGTACTGGATAGCTAGGTTATATCAGAATCAAGTTACACATTCTTGTTGGGATTAAGAAGCCAAGTAACTACTATAAAATAAAACTGCTGCAATGAATAAAATGCAGGGAAAAGATTTAAGACTTATTGTCATTTGTGTGTGACCTTGCCAACATCATGTTTCTATTTTATTTTGAGCTAATTTTCAAATTATCATTTTTTGGTCGATTCTTAACAGATATGTCAGATATATAATCCTGTCAGAGTATGTCTCAATTGAACTTTGGTTCACTTTGGTTGAACAAAATGAGATTTCATACAAGTCCAGGGCCAAAGTTACTCATACATGCTTGGCCCTCAGCTCAGGCATCTCAGCTCATGTCTCATTCAAATGTCTCCATTCTGCATGCCTTAGTATTAATAGTTTATATCTTCACTCCCTATCCATAGTTACATTTCTCTGACCCATTCCTTATCTCAGTCTTTGATCCCCATTCTCATTTAATATTTAAACTTGACACTATTCATGTATGTACTTCAGTCAGAAATCAAATTAAGCCCCATGTTCCACCCTATGTACAGCCACTCATTCAGCCCTGAATATTTTGGTTGCCAGCTAAACCTCCAAAAATCCAGTGGCATGACCAGAATGCACCTGAGTGGGCACAACACATAAGTTGAAGCCAAGTCACATCAGAACCTCAGTTCATTGACCCAAACTGAACTTCAATAACCTTTGTCTTTGGTTTAAGTTACTCATGGATTTAACAGATCCTTTGTGTATATTATTTGGTGCTCTCAATAGTAGTAGTCTCAAATAATTTTATTTAAATATGCATTTATTAGCTAACCAACAGTTTACTCTGCCTGTATCAAAGAGCTGTGAAGCTTATACTAGTTGTTCATAAACTCTGAGAATACTCACAGACCTTGTTTATTATTTCTTATGTACTCTGGAATTTTTTAGATCCAATCATAGATATTTTTAGTCCAATCAATTAAATAATTTGACATTATTTTTTAACAATGTGGCTCACTTGCATGTATGTTACTGATACAATAGAGATCTCAAGGGTGTAAAAAATTCCAACACTAAGGGAAAATACCAAGGAAGGTCTATGATTATTGTCAGAAATCTTAACAACCAGTTTGAGCTCCCCAGTTCTTTGATACAAGTAGGGTGGTGTGTTAGGTTGGCCAAAAAATGCATTTTTAAATGAATATATTTGGATATTCTGCTGTTGGGAGCACTAAGGCAATATACAGGAATTATATTTTAATTCTCTGATGAATATGTCATGAATTAAATGAAAAATGATGATTTGAAAATCAGGTCAAAATGATTGGAAACATGACATTTGCCAGGTCACATGCAAACAAAAATACTTATAAACTCAAATTGTGGGCTTTAAAAGCTGCTTTATCTCCTAGTAATTCTTTCATTGTATAATACTGAACTATAGGAGTGAGGGGGCAAGTTTAACATGTGAAATGTGGTGCACATGAGGGGTAGAGACTACATGGGATAAAATAGTAAGGGGAAATGATGTGGAAAGTGTGTCATGGATAAAAGTAATAGAAGCACATATAAGCATACTTATGAACTATAATATCATGTGTCATAATATTTGGGATTGTCTGGAACGAGCTGTGGTCTGCCCGAGATGGCCTCGGAGCGTATACGAAGATTTGACTCCGCTCGGACGTTTCGGTTGAATCCATAAAGGCTAGAATAGTTTTTAGGGCTCGTGTATATGTAGAATCAGTGCTGAAAAATAGTAATCATGTTTTGGAATTCAATGAATACGTTTTGACTTGTAAGGTTGGTTGATCAGGCCATCCATAAGCTCGTTATAATGAAAAAGACCCGGATAGCGTATGTACGCGCCTTGGGCTACTTGACTCAGTTTGGTTTCGGTTTGCTCTTGTATGACTCGTGGACTTGTATATGGTAGTTCCGACTTGTAAATAGTATTTTGTACTTATGAGTGGAACAATGGATGTAGAAGTGTGTGCTCAATGTCTGTTTCCAACAAATATCAATGGCAGAATCACTCCAGAAATTCATATTAAATCTACATATATCTTGCTCATTTATTTTACAAAAGAAAGCTTGTCAATGAGTCGCTTTGTGGGAGACACACGTGTCATGTTAATTATTCGTTTCATCGGGCCCATATGCACTCAATCAATGACGATTCCAGGAAGTGTATAGGTTTTCCATTTTTGTGCTTTAGAGTGATGCTGTTCACATGAAGTGACTAGTATGTGCTAAGTGAGACTGGACAGGACTACAATTCAATCAAGCTTGGTCTCCAGCGTCATCTCCGTTCCTAGTAGGTAGGTCCGAGGGGAATAACTTTGATTATTGTTAATTTAGGACGCATGATCACCATGATGTCGGTGGGGTGTGTGCATGAAGGCTTCCCATCCAAATTTTCAATTTTAAAGACGCATAAGTGCTGGTCAATGCCAAACCACGAAAATGTGGGTGAGTCGGCGGTAATGTCATAAAAAACAATATTACAAGCTATGTTAAAATAGGGAAATGTAGCCGTTAGCCCGGACTTAAACAAGGCGCAGATAATGGTTCTTAAAATATTTGCAGATTAGATGTAGAATTATTTTACCACCATATTAACTTATTAAAGTTCTCAGAGGACTCTCTTCCTGACGTCAAATGCCATCACGCAACGCACAAGTACTTTGCTTTTTTCGCAATTATTAAAAGTGATATACATCTGAAGTCCTTATTTGGTGAAAAGGTTAATCTACTTACCCCTGAGAGTTTGAAGATGCTTTACAGTAAAGAACAAATCTGGATGACGACTTCTTTCAGGGCACCGCTGTTCCATTCGTAAACACAACATAAAACGTTATATCACATAACAAAGAAATTCATTTGCGAATGAGAGGCAAGTTCATGAGAATTACAGCAATTGCGATCTTCGGGACAGGGCTCCAAATACATCTCCCCTAGTTCTCTTTCCGTTTCAAAGATGGGCTCAATCAGTTATTGGAGTAATCGTTATCGGAAGTTCCGTACGTCCGGAGTTTGAGCCTTTGATCCTGGAATGAAAAGAGATCAGCGATCTCCAGTCAATACGTGTAACATGTTTTCTCACATGGGGGTCATGATACCCACTGCGCCTCTGATAATTTCGATATTCTCCGGGGGTGGCGAAAATTCAAGATTCTCGAGCAACTCGATCAAGATGGCTTGCATTTCAATGAGACTATGTCGGTCAAAATCCCGTGATCACAAGGATTGGAAATTTGTAATTGATTGAATCACATACGCAAATCTCCATCTGTGTTGAGTCAGTGATGAGCATGCACCTAAAATGTTGGGACTCACCCAATACAGCCACGCAGACCGCTGCTGAAGGATGCACTGCGAAGGAGTCAGCATTGGTCCATAAATAGTAGTGCCTCATACATATTGGCGATGACACCCAGGCCGGTCTTCTGGTTTGCCTCGAGCCCGTCAATGAATCGCTCAGGTCGCCACTGATCAGCATCATCGCCCCAAACATCTTTAAGCCTTTACATTATATGCTTGAGATTCAAATTTCTGCAGTATATCAAGTACTTACCTATTATAGCCAGAGAGGGACATAAATATACGTTGTCCCTTACTTATGGGAATACTGTTGATAATTTCTCCGGTCCTCGTCTTTTGAGGTATTGCGAGCGGAATGACGTCGTCACGTCCGGCCATACGCACAATGACGCTGACTATAGGATGGTACCGTAGTGTCTCCTGTTAACCAACAAACCTGTGACAGAGGGAACAAAAAAAAAGGTATTATGAACCTTCATTAATGCTAGGAGATACTTCATAGAATCCAAATCTGCTACAGTGAGTTCACTGTCACCTCGCTGAGCTGCGTGTGCACGAGTCTGTTTGATCTCTTCGCGAACTTTGTTCTGAAATTCGGGGTGTCTAGACAGCTCGTAGAGTGACCAGGAAACAGTCGAAGAAGTTGTTTCATGCCCAGCGAGAAATAAGGTTCTTTAACAAGCGATGTTAGCGGGAGCCTCGACAGAGAAAAACAATGTAGGATTCACGTGAGTTGGGGCAAGATTTCGTCATTTTCTAGCCTGCTCTTGGGATTCTCTGATAAATTGGCTCTTACTGATGTAGCCGTCAGTGCCCGTATCGAACATGAAAATTAAGAGATATAGTTACTGAGGATGCTCATGACGTCCTTGGCCCCTTCTTTGCCGGCAGCGTGTAATGCAACTTGGCGATCTAAGAGTGCCTGGGCAACTTCACTAGCCGTCTTCATATAATTTTGCAATCTCCGCAATCGTTTAGTGGGAAGGCGTTGCATCACAGTGGCCATCCAGTGGGGTACTTTTCCCCAGAGGGACTCAAAAGCGATGGAGGCATCAGAGGGATTCAGGAAAGTGTCCGCACTAAAAACCTGGTGTCGGCCCAGCCCATATGGGTATATAAAGTGATGAGAACTAACAATAAATTGTTATATTCTTTGGCAAGTTTGTTGGAGTGATCATCGATTGCTCCAAATTCATAATCGAATGCCGCTGGAAATTGTCATCAATACCCCTGTTGCTGCATTCTAGAATTTCTTTCTCACCGATTCCAATAGCATCCAGGGTTGTGTGAGCCAACCACGGAGATATATTAACAACAGCAGATGGCCTTCCACCTTGGTGCACGTACTCCTTCAATTTGATTACGGTCTACATATGTCAGCTCGAAACTGAATCACATTATGTAAATTACGTACTCTTTGCGTGGTGGCATGAAAGACAGGAAGAAAGACTCTGAGTGAACCATACGAAAATGCAGGATTCATTATCTTTCTTTGGCGGGAGTGTTGCATCCCTACGGAAATTAACATGTAAGAAAATATAAGCGTTTAAAGACAAAGACGACGACCTTCAGCCCAGACAATGCCCTCGCCGACCGTGAGTCTCATGGCAGCGCGGTTTTCTGGAGGTTTGTGAAATTGATAACCGGATGTATTGAGAATATATTGCAGGGCCTGTATTTTGTCAAAAAAGTGTAGAATAAAATTATGGAAAGTGAAGACCTTGGGGTCAGTGGTAAACAACGTTTGCCTCTGTCAAAAATTTGGGTTAAGGTAAATGCGAAGTTCATGGTAGACTGAGATTAAAATATCAGACTCAACGCCAAAGGTTCCTCTTATGCACACTGCAGTCCCATACTCTCGCGTCCATGCAAATTCAGCGTCGCCAACCTCCTTGGGCCGGAATAATGAAGGAAGATTTCCTGGTAATCACAATAAGTTGATTGAAATTTACGCGACGACGGGAACATACCAACGAGCCATGAGCCAGGCGGGGGCCCAGGAAGGTGCGTGATGGAGCGTGCGCGAAGGCGACGGAACACAGTTCTGCATATAAGGGTTACTACAAGAAGTGGTACCGCTAGGAGGAAGATAGGTATCATTCTGAGTTTAAATCGACATGTTCCATGAAATCTACGAGCTTATATGGAGTCACCCTAGGAATGAATTGCCCTGGAATACAAAGCATATTCCACTAAGCGGAAAAAAGCTCCGGCCGCAGAATAGGGTAACGCAATTGACCCTTGTTTCTGTTGCATTTCAACATGGAAGTTAATGCTACTGCTAAACAGGCAATCAATATCAAACCCATGGTCCCATTATTCCTAAGGCCACAGGAGTAACTGACGGTATGGTGCAGTTTATTTCTACTATCAGCGGTGTAATCGTCGAGGTGACAGAGACACATACTCTCACGATGTCGGACACTTGGGAGTTTAGGTCATTCAGAATGTCCACGTTTGTCTTTGACGGGAGAATATTGTATGTATTTGGACATCGAGAATCCAAAAAGCATACTTTGTGTGAGACTCCAAAGAAGCTTCGAACATTACGGTTTGGCCGGCGAAAGAAGTGTGCCCGCTAATTTAGATGACGCGAGAATAGGCCAACAATACACGTAAGCAGAATAACGGATGTGTGAACATTAGCATCAGATGAGGGAACGTTTGGAGAAACAGCTGAGATTGGTCTAGGCACTCTAGACAGGGGCCCGCTTAAAGTCTGTTAACACCTCGTTTATATGTCAGCGGAGTGCGACAAGACTTCCTGATTTGTTGCATTCCAGGGCCGGGTATGTCACCATATTCTTCGCTACGATTGCCAGGAAAGAATATTTGAAATGACCAGCCAGACATGCTTGCATTCCCGGGTTGGGTTTGCGTCCTTTGGTTTGCGTCCTTTCATCTTTCTTGGCAATACTCTTAAATCAATGCCGCGCAAAGTGCCAACGCTTTTCTCGAAACGATACCACTGCCAGGATATATCATGCATGCGACGTGTCAAAAATATTACATTTGAAATAACCAGCCACTTCTACCCTCAGAGTCGGAGCTCACGATTTCTCGCGGAGTCTTATTTTAATATCTGACCACGATCACCTCTGTGAGCAATGGTGTCTGTCCTCGTGTCCGTTGTTGACTTGGGAAACCTCATGTACTTCCCAGATATTAGCCAGTGGATATCTTTGTCGACTACGAGAAAATTTTCCTTCTTCGGGACACTCGAGTTCCTTTGCTCAGAATCTCAGCTCATACGACGCCCAGATCTCCCACAACGCCTCATACCTTGAAGACACATTTCTATTTCATCGGCTTAAAATCGATAACTTTTCCCCTGTGAACGATACCTTACCTCCATCAACAAAACGCAAAGTAGACGAGGTTTCCCGCGGGAACGCGCATTTTCACTTGAAGAGGCGGAAACTGTCCCATCTTGAAACTTCATTCTCTCCTATAAGCCAAGATGTAACACCTCGTGTCTCACCCTTCCTTATCTGTTTGAAACCCTCCTAACCCAAGATTCATCACAAGGCAATCCCCAAGATTTGATTAACAACTTATTCGGGAATTCTAAAGCACCCCTATGTCAGGTAGAGCAACCAACCAATACGTAAGTAGAAACGAATAGTCATGTCACGTTGTGAAGCAAGATTAAATAATTGCTTGTAGGTGAACTTTACGGCCACCCTGTTGGACCAGAAACACCTAGATCACTCTTTCGTCTCATCGCAGCTCTTAATCGTGAACTCCCTGGGATATCACTTTCAAGAAGAATTTCACTTCTTGACAGGTTCCCCCATCAACGCATTATCGATTTGTTAGGTGCTGACGGTGAGATCCTGCTCCTGATACCATTTATATGATACACATTTTCATTCCTTTTGAACTCGCGGCCATCTGGGGAGACAGATATTGGAATACTTCAGGGGTTCTTCTATTAAACACTTAGACCTCTGCCAGTCTTTCTGCAGCAGACGGCTTGAATGAACTAAGTCCACCCTTGGTACTCGACAGCAAGTCACGGCTCCTCCGCTCAGATTTACCTAAAAAATTGTAGTCTTTGTTCTCCATCACAGTTTCATTCGCCTGACATCGTTGCACCTCAATAATGTTCTATTGCATGATTTTGACCTAACAAGGATACACCACCTCCCCTCTTTGACTACTACCTGTCTAAACAACACGACTATTGGGAACGAAGCCTAAGCAGCATCTTCGCTCCACTTTGTGTTGTAACCTATAGATGGTCTAGAATTGGCCACCTCCCCTTGTTAAAAAATCGGCTGAAAGAACTACAAATTGAAGAAAACCCACGAATTACTGACGATTGCATCCCGAGCCTGTGCCTTTTTTCCAATCTCATCTTGCTTCGACTATTCGCTACTCTGATTGATATGCCTGGGCTAAGAAGGCTGGTTTTATCCATCCATAGTGCCTCACGACAAATTGACATCTAGATACCCCAACACTGCGAGAACTATCTGAACAGTAAGTTGTTTCATACGTAATGACATAGGGATAAATCATGATTATTGCCACTCTATATACTATATATCTAGATCTTCACTTTCAGTACCAGTTGCATCCTGTCGCACCTCTGATTACTGATCCCAGTGTCTGCGCATGTCTATCTGTCCCAGCACTGAAAGCAAATCTCGCTGGTCATGCCGTTTTCAACCCATCCATATATCTTTCGGGATCAAAGCCAGAATTAGTTGAGAGACTTCGAGGAATTCTGGAGAAGAGACATGGAGATGGCGTAGTGAAGGGGAGAGTATAGGGATACGAGAGCTCCGTTGGAGAGAACGTCGAAGAGGATGAAACCTGGTCAGATGCTTCATTATAATACGTGCAGTGTCTCTGGATGCATATGATTGAAGGATGTACACTACCATGAGATACCCCACCGTTATCTCTTATTATATATTCATATTATATATACAATAGTAGTTGACAGGGTTCACAGATAGATGGTCCTAGAGTAAGAACAACAAAGACCGAGCTGCAGGACTAATTAAGTATCACAATAAATCTCTTGGGACAGGTAGGTTACCGGTGAAATTCAAACCTTATACCAAAGTCGGTTGAACATGCGACCCAGCGCACGATATATGGCGACAATCGTACATATTTGCATTAAAACCTACACCATCGGTTAATTTGTCTTTGATGAATGCAAATGATAATGATATTACACACAATATAGCACTCTAAATCAATTTTCTTATATCACTTATCTAATGTTGTAATATTCTTAATAGCTAGCTAGTCACATGACAATTCTCCTCTATTGTTCTATCTCTGAACTGGCTCTCCAAGACAAGTCGCAACAGACATCATCCACTGAAGATGGAAAGCATTACTGTGAACCTAATTCCATGTTATTGTAGTGAGTAGCAAATCTTCTTAGGCTACTTATGTCACAGTTAGAGGTGCTCTTGTAGTTGCGAAGTCGTTAGGAAGTGACTCGGGAACCAGTCAGGTATCTTCCACGTCTCGTTTTTGAGATCCGACATAATCAGCTGAACAAGAGCTTCGGCACTGTCAGTAGAACTAAGTAAACACGGTCCACATTGTAAAAGTCGGGGCACATTACCACCCAAAGGCTCTTGGCATTCCGTGACCAGTATATCCGGCAGCGATGTACTGTCCCTTCAGAATTGATTTGTTTGGAAAGTCAATCACGGGTCCAACCTGTCAGAGAAGAACCGAGCAACTCTGAGGTAGCAGATACCTCTTCACACAGAGGTAGCTCACCAGTGGATCTCCAGATCGCGTATATCCCATGATACCTGTCTGACATATGGTTTCAGACTTAACGAAGATGTAAACGGGAGAGCAAAATAATTTACCCATTCCATCTCGGGCTCCTTACCATCCTGGAACCATCCTTTGGGATAAATTTGGGGTAGGAATTCCTTCAATGCCTGAGAGATAGCAGGATTGATCACCGAGTCATCGGTGATTCCCATCTCATAGTCCAGACCACGAATTTGTTTCCCGCCAAGAATGACTAAGGGCATTGTGTCCTCTGGCGCGGTGTCATTGACTGGGCGAGGAAACCAATACTCGCCGCCTCCATTGGAATAGCTGGGTGTGCGTAGTTTGTCGAGGCCCACACTGGATCGAGTGGCGATAATCTGACCACGAGTGGGGATTATACCGACCGGGCCATCCGTCAGGAATGGAAGGAGGTGGGCCGCATAGCCATTGGTAGCGTGAATGACATTGTGGGCACGTACAGAACCACGAGGAGTGTTAACAATCCATCTACGTGATAACGTGGCTGAATTTGAAGAGGCGGTCTTGATTTCCGTGATGGAAGTGACTGGGGTATGAGTGTGAAGTTTAAGCTCTACCCCCCATTT
>QFEC01008025.1:0-12002 GCA_003316585.1 Gomphus bonarii
ATAGCAGCCCCTGCTACTGGTGTTTTGGCCGCCGTGTCTGCAGCCTTGGCTGGTGTTGTCAATTTGGCTGCATTCCGAGCCTTCTCAGCTCGCTCACGCTCCTCCTGCTCCTTCCTCACCTGCTGCTCCCTCTCTTCCCACTCCAACTTCTCCCTCAGCTCCCTGCTCTTCTGCCCTTCCTCCTCCTCTGCCTCCTTCTGCTTCCGCGCCCGCTCTTCAGCCTCTTCCCGCTCCCACTGCTCTGCTTCTTCGCACTCCTTGTGAAGTCTCTCCTCACGCTCCTGTTGCTGTTTCATGCGGTGTTCTTCCATTTGGTGTGTTTCTTCATCAGTTTTGTATCCCATTGGAAGGAAGAGTGGGGTGTGGGTCAGAATGGTGGTGGGGTTGGTGGTGGTTGGGAAAAGAAAACATGTCAAGAGTGCTAGCCCCCAACGATCTGTTACGTCAAAATAGGCATTCGAAACCTTATAGGATCAACTCCGCATACTGGCTTCATGGGCTCAGCCATTAAGAGGGAGGTACTGTCAAAGTACGATCAACCGAGCCTCGGTTCGCTCGGTCGCAATGACCGAGGTCCTTCAATTAGTCCTTGACTCACATGTCCTAGGATCATGTTCAGCTTGGTTTGGTTATATTCTACTTCACTCCATTTCACCCTTTTCATTTATCCGCTTCGCTTCAGTTCATGTACAGGCATGTATTCCCACCTTCATTCTTTCTAGTACCTTTGCTCCACATATCCTCATCCTAGTTTCCATGTCTAATGCAACCCTGTTGCATATCTTAAATGTTTCTCATTTCCTATATAAGCTACCCATTATCTGTATGTATTCTTCATTCAGATAATTGACTTAGTTAGACATACGTCCTCTAGTTCTTAAGTCCCTTTGTCCACTGCTTGGTTCCGACAACCTCAGATACTAACTGAGTCCCACCCAAAATATAGTGGCTTGGCGGATAGATAGGCGCAATGCATGAACGTTGAAGCCAACACCATGTCAGCCTTCAGCTCATTGGACTGAGCTGAACCACCTGAACCAAGGGCATGTTGTGCACGCACTTAACAGCTAGAACCAACCTTGCCTAACACTATTCCCAACCATACTCAACCACCCCTGCCTCCTGTTATCATTGATGGTGAACCAGAATTCAAAGTCACTGAGGTTCTGGATTCCAAAATCAACAACAGATGCAAGGCATACAAGTTGCTTTATTTGGAATGGTGGGCAGGCTATGAAGGCATGGATGAAGAAACCTTATGGATCCTTACAACCAAGGTTGACAATGTGTCCAAGCTCATATCCAACAAAGCCTGGACTATTATCTGCTTTTTAAGTCCCTCGTCACTTATGCCTTAGATTTTTCACTTGCTCAAAAAAAAAAAAAAAAAGAGAGAGAGAGAGAGAAAACAGTTATTATCCTAGGACTTCTGCCTCAGAAGTTTTTTGGGACTCTTCCCCATACTATGTACCTGCTCTCTACTCAACCCTCTACTTTGGTCATTCCCCCTCCTCTTCTTCCTCTCCAACTGCATCTTCACCCACCTCCTATGACTTCTATGATACCTACTATTCTCCCTCAACTCATCCAGCCCTTCCCTAACCTTGGCCAATTCACCTCTCAACTCTTCTACTCCCTTCCTAACTGCAGCAGACTCTTCCTGAAGTTTTTTGACAACCTCACTCAGTTCTTGAATTGCATCTGTCAATGCAAATGCTGGCAAGGTATTTGGTGCTGCTGTTGGAGGAGCAACAATGCAAGGTGGTGGTGGAGAAGGTGAGGCTGTGGGGGTGAATAATGGTGATTTTTGAAATAGCGATGGTGGTTCTGGACAGTTGTCCATGATGGTGGTGGGAGGCAACAGCAACCTTGTCAGCCACCCAGACCTCACCTCAGACTTTGACCCCCACCCTAACCTTGTTTATGGAGACTGAGGCTCAAGCTTGGCCTCAACTGCTCACCCATCTTCATCCTTGCTTCCCTTGCTAGCCTTTTCATTCCCCTTACCTGAACTTTTCTTGGGGCTCCTCACCCCCTTGCTTCCCTCACCCTCTGTTTGATAGAGCACTGAACACCTTGCAATGAGCACCACACATAAGCCCCAAAGTCTATGTCTCCAAACAGGTTAACAACCTAATGGAGGCATGTATTGCCTCACTTGGTGCAGTTCATGCAAAGCTGCTCAGCACACCTCATGTTTTTCCATGTTGTGTCATCAGCACTGTCAGTGTGCTTCACGTCTCAATATATGATAAATGAATCACCTTCAGGACTGATGTTGTACATCATATGAAGGTGAGCATACTGTGGAAAACAAAAAAAGAAGATTAGTAAGGCCTGAGGTTTTGAGAACTGAGCTCACTCACCTTGTCACTCTGATATTTCAACCCTTTGATCCACAGTTTGCACATATCAATGAGTTTCTTGCTGATGACATTCCAGATGAATTCATTGGCATTGAATGTAGGAGGCAGGCAACTAGGGCCAGTGATTGGTGGAGTAGACATGGGAATGTCATTTCCACACTCCACCTTTATAGTTTTCTTGCCCAAGATATTCAGACTCAATTTTCAGCCCAAGGTTGACTATTGTGACCTCATGGGCTAAGCCATAAGGGAGGGATACTGTTAGGATATTGCCTCATGAGATCCCCACTTGCTTAGTCATCATGATTAAGTAATCCTTGAGTAATGCCACTCAGTCCCTTTATTTACTCAGCCTAGAGTCTAGACCTCACTCCATTTATTTGCTTGCATTCTCTGCTTATGATATAATTTCCTAATCTAGTAATTTCTGTTGCCTCACACAACAATCTTTGTTACACACCTTGCCCAAACCTTATCCTTACTCATCCATGTTTTACCTCACCTTTGTTTTAATTCCCATTCTGGAAATCCCCTTGTTTTTTTTGATTTGAAATTCTTCTGACTATTTGAAATACTAATATAGTATATAACATGTATGTAAATTAGTAGTTCTATAGTCAGAAAATCGACTAAGATTACCTTGAGTATTCTGTCAAACCTCACCCTCAGAAATTAGGGATCTTATGGGATCTGGACAGCACAGCACATAAGCTGAAGCGAAGCCCTACCTTGAACCTCACTTGAAGTCACAACCTCATGTGAACTTTACAAATGAACTTGGCTCAGCCTGTTCTTAACACCAGGACCCTCACTTAAGACCTGAAGCTGAGGCATAATTTCTGTAGAGTTTAAGGTCAACAATAAAAGTTATCCCACCAAACTCCACAATGTCAAACATAGTCCAAATTTGCCCAAAAATATCATTAGTATCAGATGGCTAATCAATTATGGCTAACTTTACATCAATGGGAGTTGAATTCAAATCTGCCAAGGGAGACACAAACTGGTAACAAAATAAAGAGAATTTAATAATGGTGGTGAATATATTAACAAGCCATTTATAGACTTCTGCATGAAAATGGCATTATCATGGAGATTAAAGCTCAAACTGGAGTAGTGAAACAACTCAACTGACTCTAGTTGTTGTATATAGCTTGGACTGGTTCTTGCCTCGGTTTCCCATCTACCGCACGCACCAGATCTGCATTACCATGGTACTCATTGTGAAACCTCGACGCGCTCCCGAGATTGAATCACGGGGATGAACTACATGTTACAATGAGTCCGCCGCGCTTAAATGGCCCATCACACCATATGGTCATGGGCAACCAGCTCTTGATATCAGATGCCCTATGTGCCCTACAATCCCTCTTCGAGATTATCAGCTTCCAGTGGCACCAGACAGAAACAAAAAGTTATTAATACTCAGTGGTTCGCTCCCCGATTAAATTCTGAGCCCTTGACTAGGTCATTCATCACTCATTCCTTATATCTTGTTGTTCCCCTTCACCTCACATCTAGATGGGACAAACATCAGTAACAATTGGGATGATGAAGACGATGAAGACGACATGTTACAGATACTATAGTAGCATAACCAGCAGGGCTATGAAGGACACTAATGTTTACTTGTGAGTGACACATTGTACTACTAAGCGTGTACTTGAATCTGCATTAATTGATCTCGATCCCTGTCAATACGACCTTAAATAAAACAGTATAGATGTTACTTGAATGCTTGGATGACATCATGGGTTTATATACTCAAAATAGTATACTCACATCTAAAAATTTTACAGAAAATACCAAGTTTGAAAGCAAAGTTTGATACTTCTCACCTGAGATCACCTAGAGCTGTTCACGCCAGATTCCTACGAGTCGTTTAGTCTCAGTTGCTTCGCGCTTCACTAATTAGCGCACTCGGGTTGTTATATATATCTTAGTTCTTGGCTCAGTGTCCCTTATATCAACACCTCATAACTGTATTACCATGGTACTCATCATGAAACTTCTGTGGGATTGCAAGATTTCGAAACAATCCTGAGAATCAACTAACAGGACATGATGTATCTGGCGCACTTCTTGCTCTTTACCCATATGATGTGCCTTTCGAACATATCAACATATAGTCACGGGCAACTGGCTCTTAATATTAAATATCAGATGGTTCGTGCCACACTACGATCAACCCTCGTTAAACCTATAAGTAATCACTGTTACTACAATGAAACACAACTATCACGCGCCTTCCTTGAAGCTATTAGTACCCATAAGCGTACCCATTCTCAGTGGTTCGCTCCCCGATTAATTTTTGAGCCATTGATCAGGTTATTCATCACTCATTTATTAGATCTTCATTCTTCTTCCCCTCATTTTAAAAACATACAGCGATGTCGCTGCTGGATGAAACCCTTGGTGCATTGGAGATTGGAATCATGGTCTCCATCTTTCTCTACGGAATTTTCATCTCCCAGGCATATCTCTACAGTCAGAAATGCATGGGTGATTCGCTATGGATGAAGTTCCTAGTAAGCCGCTCGTTCATGTATTAGTTTAATGCTCATCTCCACCAGGTTCTGCTGGTTGGGTCAGCCGCGCACTATCTTTCCCTGTTAATTCCAGTCAAAAACTCACTTTGGCAAGCAGCCTGCTCGAGACTGCACACACGTTCTTTCTCTGTATATTTCTCTACCAGGTCTCTGTGACTCGCTATGGCGTTGAATCATTTATCAACGAAGTTACTGTCCCTATCGAGTCAGCTACTATTCTGAGTGCATGGATAGGGGGTATCATCCAGGTGTGATGTCGTCAAATCGCTTGACACGGAAGAGTATTTATAGTTATCTCCATGGACCTTTTTTAAGGCCTTCTTCGCATATAGGATCAAGGTGTTATCTGGCCGGCTTTACATCCCAGCCATATCTTGGTGCCTTTCATTCATGCGCTGTTGCTTTGGCACCATGATGGGCATTACGGGGATCTGGTCAGGTACCTTTCCACATTTTATCACCAAGTGGCATTGGCTTGCTCTCACCCAACTTATAATATGTGCGGTTATTGACGTGCTAAACACAACCACTCTCTGCTTTTGTTTGATTCGGATGCGGTCGTCCAACTTTGGCTTGTGCGTGGCCATTTTCATTATCCTATATTGAACTTATGAAAAGCTGACCTGGCTGAATTGGCGTAGGAGCAAGCATATAGACAGAATTATACTGTTCAGTATCGGTGAGACACCTTGCATCTGTACTCACCTATTTTGATATGATTCCAAGAGACGGGATTTATAACGAGGTAGTCATCAGTCTTCTGAGCTCTTGATATTTAACTTAAACAAGAGAAGTCTTGCAGCGTTGGCGATGCTAGCATGCGTATGTCCAATACGATCTTCTGGCCTATTTTTTTCTTGAAAGATCACATTCAGACCTTGAGTATGCCGAACAGTTGTATGTCTACATATTTCTCAGTCATAGATGTATATTGACCTCCCCCTTCTTAGTGATTGCCATGGGAATTTTAATGCCTTATGCTAAGCGTGAGTTTCAACAAACCTCCTGTTTGAATAGTTAGAATTGGGACTCTGAGCAAGTCTGTAGTGTTTTCGAACACATTAATGGCCTCGTAAGCTAGTCATATCATATCAGGTAAATACTACATATCTTATACCTCATTAACAGGTTCAATAGACGAGAAGGCTTGCGAAAGAGCCTAGGTCATGTGGAGCATGATGGACTTTCCCAAAACAATGATCCCCACAACCGACTACCCTTACTGGACCATACGTTCAATGAACATCTTCCCTGAAGGTACGTACCATAGATGTATGAACCAGTGCTACTCATGTGAAATATTAGCAGAGTGAAACCGTTTAAGCATGAAGTAGCGATACCTGATCTCAACACAAGTGAACCTGTGCGTATCATTGTATTCTGGCACAGTTGTTGTGTCGTTGATTCCCCTTTGTTAGTAACTCAGCTCCATCCATTTCCACTACTACGTGGTTTCGAAGACAGATAAATGGGGACCATTGTTTTGTAATGGCGTATTGCATTTGCTACTGCAGATATTGTCGCGTATCATGGACTAGTGTAATTGAATTTACGCGTTATAACTTGTCACATTTTGAAGTTCTGAGAAGATGTTTTCTATCAATGTTCTTGAGTACCGGAAATGAACAGATTCTGCACTTTACAAGGCACGCCCGTGGAAGTTGAAAGACATAGTTATATTTATGAAAATAGTTACTTGTGTCACCAGCTGACCCCTGCCTGGACTATAAGTGACGTGTGTTCTTAATTACTCTACAAGTGATAACGGGACGTTTTTTATACTATGAGACTCATATACAAAAAGGTTGACCTCTGAGCACGCAATGCGCTTATGAAATTCAGCTGGTCTCATGATATATATATATACCGCCTACTGCAGTACAGTGCAATGACATTACTTTTCACAATAAACTTTTGTTTCCCTGTGGCCTTGATTTCAAGATTAAATCTATTTTATGTATCTAGGAAGTATATAGACAACTTCACCATACTCTGAATGATGTTTTGGTATTTTGAAATGATGTAGTAATATACTGGAGTGAATGCAAGCAAGACAGATAATTATAATTATGACCCAAAACTATCAGGGGATGACCTTTTTCAAGCCCAAACCAAAACTGCACCAGTGTTTGAAAAATGAAGTGTTTTTGTAAGGAGGATGGTTGGCCAGACACATGCCAGCCCTACAAAGTACACGGATGGTATTAGGATCTTGCCTCATGAGATCCCCACTTGCTTAGTCATCATGATTAAGTAATCATTTCACCTATTTGAGTAATCTTGCTCAGCCCTTTGTTTACTCAGCCCAGAGTCTAGACCTCACTTCATTTATTTGGTCAGTTTCCTTGCACATGGTACACTTTCCTATTCTAGTATTTTCCATTGCCTCATGCAACAATCTTTGTAAACACCTCACCCAAACCTTATCCTTATTCATCCATGTTTCACCTCACCTTTGTTTTAATTCCCATTCTGGAAATCCCCTTGTTCTTTTGATTTGAAATTCTTCTGACTATTTGAAATACTAATCTAGTATATAACATGTATGTAAATTAGTAGTTCTGTAGTCAGAAAATCAACTAATATTACCCTGAGTATTCTGTCAGACCTCACCATCAGAAATTAGGGATTTTACAGGATCTGGATGGTGCTGCACATAAGCTGAAGCCAAGCCCTATTTCAAACCTCACCCAAAGTCTCAACCTCATGTGAACTTATACAAGAACTCAGCTCAGCCCATTCTTAACAGTATTTTCTGACTCACACTCCTGATCTCATATTCACATGTATATCATGACCACCTGTTCTAGTACTCATGCAATTTGACAAGTTATGGCACCTTTGACCCCATCTAATCTACAGATTTATGATGACTTTCTGAACAACCCAAGAAAGTTTGCTCCCTCAACACTCTTGACCCCAAAGACTCAGCCATAGCAGAGACCAAGAGTACAGGACTCCTCTGCCTGGTGGGCCTCCTGATAATGGCCCTCCTAACAATGACCCAGATGGTGACAGTAACAACCCCTTACAAGATGCTCATAGCATTGATATAAATATTGACTTAGATGAGCTCATCAAAAAGGTTTTCAAATGTCTTACCCAACTACCCACTGCAGACTCAGGCTCTTTATCCAAAATCTGGGAATCCAAGGTGTGAGGGTGATGCTATTAACAAGGTCACAACAACAAGATACTCCAATTTTTATGAGCTGATGAGGGATAATCCACCTGGTGTAGTGGTAATCCTCAGTCTATACACAGTTTACTAGTAACAATACACAGAAAGCCTACCTGGTGTAGTGGTAATCCTCAGAGATCAAGCTGAAGAGTAACCATCACACCAGTCACAACCCTATGCCCTACTCCAGTGCTTATTACATAATCAAGATGTGAATGCAAATAGAAAAATCATCAACTAAACCCTGACATCATCCCCTCTCAATGCATGACATCTACATAGGTGTGCCTTTGAGAATGAACTACCACCCCTCCCAGAAGCTTTGGCTCAAATGGGCATTGGAGGGTGGATTCAATGGAAACATCCCCAAAGATACCCCTTCAGGGCTCCCCAAAATTAGGAGAGGGTGGAGGTTTGGCCTGACTTGATCATCACCCCAGGATACAGTGGGAGTTTGAAGCCATAAGTGGGGCCAACATTTCTGTGTTTCTGGAACAGTGCTATCTCTGTGTGCTCTCCTGCATTGTTGTGACCCCATTCCCCAGTGAATCCCTCAAACATAAAGGGGATAAGGGAGGGTTGCACATGTTGTTCTTGGAGTGGATCCTGTTGGTAGGGATGTAGTAGGTTGACAGAGAAGACAGGATGGGTGTGACCAAAGGATGGTGGGAGTTGGAGACCATAGGCATTCCATGATACAACCTTGTTCACTACATAAGGACCTAGCCATTTATGATCTAACTTCTTCATTGGGCAATGTTGGGGTTATCTGGCAAAGATTTGATGGTCCAGGTGGATCCTAAGCTACTTCCTAGTGATACTATATTTTCTGTAAATATTAATGTTTTATTGTTCTGGCAATAAAACATTCCAGAGGCTTTCTGGTCAATCTGGCACTTTAGTGCTGGTACTGAGAGCTTGGTACTGATTTCTGAGAACACTGTAAATCCAATAACAATTGGATTCACATGTTATTGGATTTACAGTCTGTAGCACTCCAAAAATTGTGAGCAGCTAGTCTGATATAACTAGGACCTATCTGGAGTGATCCAGAACTCGAACAACAAGTGTGAAACAATAGAGTAACAAAATAGTAGTTAAACTGATTGAGCACCAGTTCAAACAAGGAGAGAATAATTGATAGTCAATTATCCAGTAAAGTACTAACTACAGACAGTTGTAGTACTTGTAGATGTCATATCCCCTGAGCTACTAGTGAAGAGAAAAAGGAAATACAACCATATCTGGTGAGAAGCAGTGGATTTCTGCACTGTATGAAGTTAGGCAGTCGCATATGCTATACCTGGGCTATTGCAAATAGAAAAAGATGGTTTTGAGTTGTCCTAATCCTTCCTTTTATGATCCTCCTATGTCTCATATGCTACCTAATACCAGTAGCATGCTGTATGATTAGTAGATCCATCGGTATTCCTTGGTGGTGACATATATGTGCCCATTTTGGCTTTCCCTTTGTCCTAAACTTCTCTGGAGCTCTTCTGTTCCATTCTAATACTATTTCCAATGAATTCCTGCTGTGTCCGCTGTTCCTAGTGTCCCTTCATCATCCCCTATCTCCATCCCATGCTTTCTGCTCCTTTAGCTGCTGAGGCACTAAAGTGCCATGAATCGAGACCTGTACCAGTCATACAAGTAAAATATTTATAGAATGATGGAAAATGTAGCTACTGATGATATTTTTAGTGTGGTGGCTTTGTATTTTAGTTATCTTTAATGTCCCATGCATATAGCTACTGTTTTTGTACTAATTCCTACTTGTATCTATTTTTTAGTTGTTTTACTTATGTATCCATCTAAGATGGCATCCTTTATTCCTTTATCTATAACAGGCAAGTGGTTGTAATTTAGCCAAACTTTATCACCAATCTTGTATGTGGGAGCAGTCTGGTGATGTAGGTCATAGAATCATGCCATATCATCTGCAGCCTTTGACAGGGCAGAGTGTGCTTTATTGTTGGCCATCTCCATATGAATGGTAAATTCATCCAGTGCTTCTAATCAGGTCTCTTGGGTTGGTTCTAGTCCAAGTCTTGGATGCTAGCCACTGTCAAGCATGAAGGGGGTAGTCTGTGTTACAGAGTGAATTCAATTGTTGTATGCAAATTCAGCAAGAGAGATCCATTCTAGCCAGTCATCTTGATGTTGATTGACAAAGAGTTGGAGGTATTGCTCATTCTCCTGATTTACTTGTTCCATTTGCCCATCAGACTGTGAATGGTAGGCTGTGGAGGCAGCAACCTTGATTCCTAAAAGCTTATTTAGTTCTTGCATGAACTGGGAGATGAATTGAGTTCCATGATCACTGATGACTTCCTCTGGTAGTCCATGGAGCTTCCAAACATGATCATGGAAAAGTCTGGCAATTACTACTGAGTTCACATCAGATGTGGTGGGGATAATGTGTGCACATTTTGAAAGGTGATTTACAATGATGAGAAGAGCATTGTAGCCTTGACTGATGGGTAGTTCTGTGATTAGATCAACAGTGATAACCTGCCGTCTGTGGTCTGGAATATGATTGGGGAGAAGTTTGCTGATGGAGGAGGCAGGAAAGGTTTTGGTCCTATTGCAGGGGTCACAAGCCTTTATGTATTTGGTGATGTACTGTCCCATTCCAGGCCACCAGTAGCTCTGGGACACAAGTTCAGTTGTCTCCCAGTGACCAGGATAACCAGTGGTACTTGCATCATGGTGTGCCTTGACAATGTCATGCCATAGTTTGGGATCAAGAGGGAGATATACTTTGCGATGGTAAAGAATAAGACCATTCCCTTCTGCCCACTCTTCTCCTTGAAGATTTCCAGATGGCCCTAGTTCTTTGAGATCCTTTACAATCTTCTCATCTTGGTCTGTGCAATCCCTGACTCTGTCAAGAAACTTGTCAGCCTCGCCATTTACCAGTTGTGCACCTGTGGCATTAACATGGAACATGTTATGTTGGAGTAGGATCTGGTTTTGATTATCTTGCTCCCCCCACTTATGATCTACCCATCTTGAGGTGCATCAGGCTTGGTTGAATGGCGACCAGGACAGTGGATCAATTCAAAATCAAAATGAGAGAGGTAGAGTGACCAGCGAGCTTGGCAACAGTTTAGATTCTGTGCAGACCAGAAGTAGGTGAGGTTTTGATGGATGTTGAGGATCTCAATTTTGTACTTGGTTCCTTCTAGGACATGATGCCATTCTTCTAGACCATGGATGACAGAGAGTAGTTCTTTGTCATGAATGGCATAGTTGCGCTCTGTGTCTGAAAGGCTCTTTGAGACAAAGCCAATGGGTCTCCACTTCCCATCATCACAGATTTGAGATAATACAACACCTGTTGCATATGCTGAGGCATCGGTTTCTAGGCATAAGTGTTTGGTCTGGTCTAGGAGGACAAGGATAGGGGTAGAGGTAATGAGGTGTTTGAATTTATCAAAGGCAGCTTGCTCTGGTCCATCTGGTGCCCAAGACCATTGTGTATTGGCTTTGGTGAGGTTGTTCAGGGGTTTAGCAATGTGAGAGAAGTTGTCCATAAATCAATGATAGAAGTTGACAAATCCAAGGAAGGATCTCACCTCAGTGACATTGCATGGGGTTGGCCAGTCACATACTCCTGCTACCTTCACTGGGTCCATTGCCACCTTCCCTTCTGAGAGGATAATTCCAAGGTACTCCACCTCCTGTGGTTCAAATATGCATTTCTCTGGTTTCAGATACAAATGGTTGGAGCAAAGGATTTCAAGGACTTGTCACATGGTCTTTCAATGGGTTTCAAGGGATTCTGTGAAAATGAGTATGTCATCTATGAACACCACTACAACTCCCTTGTCAATGAGTTCCCTGAATATTTCATTCATCATCATTTGAAATGTGGCTGGGCTGTTTGTGAGACCAAAGAACATC
>QFEC01008029.1:0-57459 GCA_003316585.1 Gomphus bonarii
CGTAAGAGGTATGTTAGATATAGATAACACATTTAGATTGACTGGTCCCTCTTATTTTCTTCCAGGTGGTTCCTTGAACGAGTGCGGCCTCGCACATTCCTGAACATCAATGCCTGGTGGCAAAAGTTTTATTGTTATTCGTAGGGCGACTGTGATTGCTACCCCAGGCCAAGCGGTTCCCGTGGAGGGATTGAAAGTTTATTCCCCGGGATGAACAGGATTTGTCAGGGGTAATAGGGACAATTAACTTGGGAAGCGGTAGCAAACAAGCACGAGCTGAAGGGTTGGTAACTGCCAGTGGGAGAGGATCTCAAAAGTACTACATAAGGCATGATCCCGACATGAGTCCGTATCATTCTGTTACCCAAGACAACCGAAAGAACAAGGATGACAAATTGAACAGGATTGGCTCAAACGTCCCTCGTAGGAGATGTTTTTGAACAATCTCGTTCCCTGAGCTACTACTTGCTTGCTGCTTCTTGGAGTACCCAGACTGCTTGTACAGAAAGGTGTGCGCCAGATCAATGTTTGCTGCGTCTAAATTCAATACTTCAAGTCAGAAAGCTTATGTGGCACTGATAAATCCGATCAGTGTATACTAGAAATATCTACTTACAGGTACAATCCTCCAAGCAGGGACTACTTACGCATGGCTTGGTTGTTAACAGTATAGAACTCCGATGCGCCAGAATATCTCCCAACAGCGGTTGTGAACAGTATCTCTATAATTAAGTATACAGTTTCCAGTAATCCCTCCAGTAATATGTCAAGTTATGTACAGCGTAAGAAGTATTATTGATATCTTGACCGTCCTCCATCGCCACCACCATCGGAACCCCTGTTGCGCATTCTCCACAGGCCGAGCATACACTGGTGTTCGGTATCTCCCTCACCAACCTAGGCGCCACATCCGGCATGCTCTTACACATGTTCTGCCCAACGCATGTTGTACTACCCCCAGTTGCGCCATTCTCCCTCTCCCTTGCCAGCGTCAGCGCCCCGCACAAATGCGGGCGTCTGTCCGCACATGCCCCTCGTAATGTTTCCCATGTTTGAGGTAATGTGGCCCATCTGAGTCCGAAATAGAATGACATCAGTCTTAGTCTCGTGGTGTCGATTAGAGTAGCAGAACTTGCCTTATCTGAGAACTGCTCTGTATTAATCTATTTGTATCCGCAAACGTTACCTGTGTGCCAAATTATCAATAGGAAGGCCTTCAAGAGCTGTTAAGGTTGCAGTCAAAAACAGAATCGATGACGCGCGGAGGAATTTAGCTAAGCTCCGCAAACAGTAGGTGCTTTAGCTCATTATCCAAGCAGGAAATGCAGGAACCTGCACCGGAGGAAGCGCAGCCTTGTCCGCTTCCCCCACAACACTTTTATTCAATTGAATATCCTGGATATGTTTCTCCGACCTCAGTGCCCATCGCCATACAAAATCTGGGGGGACAGAGCTGCATCGACCATGCCCTCAGGAGGATCAAACAAAACGAGAGCCGTGACAATCTTGTAGACTTGAGATTCCGTCCTGAGAATCCATTCTCACACCCTGTACCCGGAGACGTAACGAGCACCAATAATTTGCTTTTAAAAGTCGTGAAGCGCAAAAGGAGACGCCTGAATCCCCCAGATGACACCTCTGATGAAATACGTTGTGACGGCGAATACACTGCGGAAGTCGTAGGAGACATACCAAAAACACTTCGTTTTAGAAGTGAGTCTAACATGCTTGGCACTTATCCTTACTTTTAAGCTTCTCTTTGCTGCTTCGACACAAGGCTTGGTAGATTTCCAATATCAGCCCGACACGTCCGATCCCATCGCACAGTTACGCATGTCGATGGACAGACTTGATGGTGTGTCCCACACTCAAGTCTCTGAGGGCAGTATCTGAATTGTATAACAGCGAAAGCTATCAAAGATTTTAAATTCTCCCGGGAAAAGGCAGAGCTTCCCGTGGTCGACCCATCTCTTATGCAGAATGATGAAGACACAGTCATGCAAGAACCTAAGCACAGCAGTGAGCCACGGATGATGCCGCCGCCTGTGTTCTCCCGTCAAGGTATACCTCAAATGTATAAGTGAGACCTAAACTTGGAGTAATTGATGACACGGTGGTTAATGATTGCTGCAGTTTCAGGCAGAATCCAATGGCCGTTGTGGAAACTACCGTTAATGAGGAAACAGGCCAGGAAACGAAAAGGTACATAAATAGGTTCAGGTGGAAAAGTTGGTCGGTGACCCCGATGTATATGTCTGAGAAAAAGGTCCGCTTCATAATCTCGAGATTATATACTATCTGACGCAATAATTATGCAGGTGCCGACTAGTCCCTTCAGGCAAGTAGAAGAAATGCGGTTATCAGCTAATCCCGATTTATACAGTGCATTACAAAAGGTAGGAAGTTGTGTAAATCCACGCAATGACTGAAGCAATTCCACTCTTCAACAGCACTTTGAAGAACGCCCTATATGGACGAAGCTTGCTCTCCTAAATCAGTTTCCACCCCTCGGCGCGCGCGAAGTCAGCAAGTGTGTTTTTTTTCATATACTGGATGTATATTTATACTGATTATCATGAACATCATAGCACAAAGTATTTGATTCCGCTTTTTTGCTATGTATTTGTCGACGGCCCTTGGCGCGATGTTCTTGTAAGACTTGGGTATGACCCAAGGACTGACATCTCTGCCCGCTTGTAAGTCACAGCACTCTGTGAGGATTCTGCGATGTTTTGCGTTGATCCCTGGCCATCAGCTTTCAACGACTGTACTTCCGAAATGTTAACAACCCGACTGCACGACCATCAGTGACGGCGCGGGTGGAGTCAAAATATCCGGATAATATCGCTGTCCGCAGTGACCATACAGACCTAAGTTCAGACAGGTAAATCACGTTTGTCAGGGGAAACAAATTTCATTTCTCAACCTTTGTAGGAGGTCACATATTTTTGACGGCAAAACACAAAGCACCGAAATAGCATCTTTTCAACTATGTGACATACAAGATCCTATGCTTGTGAATATGATCAAAAGCGAAGAAAAATTGCGAGATACATGCCATGTAGGTTGCATAATAACCTGTTCTTCTTCACCCTAATCACTGAGTGTTTTCACTCAGGAACGTGACGGATGGTACCAGTCCACCCACCTTGAAGGCATAAAGGCAGTTCTCAGACACAAGTTCTTCTCCCTGTTGGAAGGACGCGTCGCCACCGACGAAGAATGCAAAAATATTCTGTCCAACCTCTCAGATTCCCGAAACTACACACTTGGCTCTATCTATGGACGCAAAATCAGGAAATACAACAAAGCTAAAGGAGCCCTTCCACCCGAAGTGGCCGCCGTACGTGCCCGATACCATGTTGTTGTTGTTGTTGTTGTATCAAGTATTCACGCAGTTTTTTTCTAGGCAGAACGCCTTCGAAAAGCTTTGGCAAAAGAAAAGAACGCAGATGTGTGATCCTGATTGGGATATTGACAGTTGGGGGGGTAAAGTTCATATGTATGCATCGCTTAATAGTATATGGCATGGGGATTCAACAATATTATGCATCGCTTAATAGTATATGGCATGGGGATTCAACAATATAGCATGGTAATCTCCTACCCATGAGTCTCCCCTCCTCCTCGACCACTCAGTCTTTCCCTGAGGCTGCTGCTGCTCTCTGCTCTGCACGAGCTTTTATCTAGAGCACAAAATGTCAGTGGTTGCATCTGGAACAAGAGTATACAACTGACTGTGCCTGCAAGTGCATAACGGGCATTTCGTCGGAACTGAAAGAAAAATACGACACGTTAACTTGTTTTTTAGGCAAAACCGGGGGGCAAGAGACAGCACACACCTTAGGATCGATCTGTAAAGATATTTCAGCAATGCTGCTACGAATCACCAAAGGTGGGGGTACTTACACCTTTCATCGACCGTGACCGGTGAACCTGGGGCTTTTTGATACCATTGCGATGGGCCTTCTTGCTTTGGTTGTGGTTTGTGTGACTGAAAAGAAAAAAAAGATAATGAGTAACAGTGCCTGCAGCTTATAGGCACTTACTAGTACTCACTTCTTTGACTTGGCCATCGTTAACGAGGTTTGGATTCAGTGTCCGATGAAACCTTAATTGAAACTGCAATTGCTGACAAATAAAATATATTACATGAATTCTTCCAGTAATAAAATCCTGTAGCATATTTTGTCGCCTCACTGGAGAAGGAGAACAAGTGATTACTCTACTAGCAAATAAGTATCAACTAATAGATTAGTACTACAAGTGCTTGGATTTTCGAATGTCGAGACAAGCTTTTATCAAAGTCGTACAGAGTCGCACAACAGTACGACAAGGGAATACTAGTTAACATATCACAAAGAGACACAAGAACATACACGTACTGAAGCCAGTGATGACAAGGATATAGATAATAGGATAGTTTGTACCAGTGTGACCAATGCATAACGTTAGCTTAAAGTGTCTTCCGTGGATTCGGCACGGAGACAAAACGAAAACGAAGTGTTGTACATGGTAGATCATTCCGCTATACCGCGCATGGGACTCGGGGCGTTCTCCACAGCTCCTGGGCGGGTATTTGCCGACACAGGTTGTCGCAATGGACTTGGGTCGGCGGCGGCCCGGCGGTGTCTCCTGCCGAGTAAAGTTGCACCGTCAAGGTCTAGGTCGAACCCTCTGGCACTGCCAGTCCCAGCACCACGTTTCCATAGAGGTTGATCCCGAGTCCCCGCGCGTCCACCATCATATAACGTTCTCTGTGCCATTTGTCGATCGGCGCCACGGTTGATGTGATGCGACTGCTGCCCTTGATAATGTTCGTTTCCCCTGGCACGACTCTGCTCTTCTTCCAGTACACGTCCCGCTTCGGCACCATGCTTAACTCGCACTTCATCTACGCCGTCGACATCTTCATCAGATTCATTGAGTCCCTTCAAAAAGCCTCGCGCGCCAACACCACCAGGCCCTTTGTAGGCACGTCGACGTGCACCTTCCTCCTCCATGCGGTGTACAGCATACGTGATATCAAAAGCTTCTTTTAGGGTGGCAAGTCCTGGAGACCGACCATCACGCCCACCACTGCGAACAGCCTGAAGTAGAGGTGAATCGAGTGGCACATATGTCGCGGAGCATACAAGCGGTGTTGGAAGTGGGGGAGGGGCGGATGCCTCATTAATCCACGGGTGAGCCAAAAACTCGTCAATGGTGTATCGCTGTGAGGGATCGACACATAGCAAATGTGAAATTAAATCTTTTGCTGAAAATAAAATGAAAATAAACACTCGGTTCAATATTTGGAATATTAAGAGAAGACTAGCGGACCTGACATGCTGATGTCGTCCCACCAAGGGCTCAGGAAAGTATAATAGCCCCGCGCAACTTTCTCTGTAAGAACAGTGATACTCTCGTCATAGAATGGTGGAAAACCACATAGCAAGGTATACAGCACGCAACCGAGAGCCCACATGTCCACGCTTTTGCTATACCGTTCGTCCTTGACAATTTCTGGGGCAGTATATCCCACGGTACCGCATGGGGTCATCGTTTCCTCATTCCAAACCACCTTACTGAGACCAAAATCAGCGATTTTGACACGACCAATCCCTCCCCCTCCGACACCAGGAATAAAGACCCCCTCGTCTTCCTTTTCCTCATCGTAAGGACGCGATACAGGCGTTTTCGATGGTTGGATAGAAATCCGATCGAAAAGAAGATTCTCGGGTTTTATATCACGATGTACGACCCCGCATTCTTCATGCAGAAAACGTATTCCTTTCGCAACTTGGACAATCACGTGTCGAGATAAGTTTTCACTGAAGTAGGTCAATTTGACGCTGTAAAGCCGAAGATATATATGAATAATGGTGAATGGCCAAAACAAAGGCATTACATTTGATGGAACAACTCTCCGCCCTCCAATACTGAGAAATTATGTCATGTTGTGTACGCGTGAACCAGAAGAATTGACTCACGTTCCAGTACCAGAAAGTAGTGCTCGTCACTCTCAGAGAACGATATAAGCTTGACTATGGATGGATGGTTGATTTGACGCATTATTTGCACTTCTGTATATAAATAAAAATCAAAGACCTTTATATCAAAGGAAGCAGCGGTGAACCGTACCTTTTAGGATATTGGCACGCTAAACCGTCATCCGATGTCAGAAACAGCTAACTCGCAGATAGGTGTAGAGGAAGAGAGAATAGAACTGCTGAGTGCATCTGAACACACCTCTATCACACGCGGTTTCTTCTTGAATTTTTCGTTTAAATGCTTATGTCCCTTATAGAAAAAAAAACCGCGGGTGAAGAGATGGACACGGTGCAACATCAGCTTCTTGTATTGGGGAGGCCCGGAGCCCAGGAGAGAAGAGAAAGTAAGAAAATAAATTTGTGACTCACTTGGGAAGAATTGAGTTCATATTTCCGCACAACCTTGACTGAAAAGGCATGAGCGTCCCGATAAAAAGTACGCCGAAGATAAAAGGAACAAACTGGCAACGTTCTGGCCAGACTGCGTGTCGATTGCTTTGTATACGTTAGAAAATGCGCCACTAAAAGGAAGATAAGGATGGTGACAACAAAGAGTGAAACCGTGACTAACTCGCCCATCTTCTCGATAAGTTTAAACCGTTCGAGACCTTTGTAGACTGGAATCTTAGATTTCGCTTCGCGCTCCTCCTGCACAATCAATTCTGCTTCCTTTGTAAACGGGGGGGACGTGTAACCGTTGTGACGTTTCGTTGGCTGCACGGCTACCGGCTGCTGTTGGTGGGGCTCATGAACATCCTGTGATGCGTGATGGTGTTGCTTTGCAGTCTGATGGTGGTTCTTTCCATGTCTAATTAAATCTTGTAGGATGTTAGTTGTAACTGAGCAACCTTTCCAGAAGAAACTGACTCTTGAAAGCGTCCATCACCTGCGGCATCGTGAGTGTCAGATTGGGGGTGAAGAAGAAAGAAGAAAGAACCAGCCTTAAACGGCTTTGTATGACAATCAGAGATGCACGCAGCAAGACAAATTGTGTAACCAGCACAGCGATAGTATCTAATCTACGTCACTGTTGCTCCATCTTACGTCATGCACTCATATCTGAATTATATAATCTAGATTCTAATTACTAACTAACGTGTCTCGCTGGCGACCCTGCGATGCTCTGTTTCGAAGGTCTTTCTACGGGGCTCCCAACTCTGTCCCGTGGAGGTGACGCTGCAAGCAATAGATACTGCAAGCTCTTGTCAACAAAATTTTCCAGCCCCTGGAATAATCAACATATCTTACCTGACCCGCTGACAACACCAATGACGCAGTAGACGTTTTTGCTTTCACCAAAGGGATTCCACGTGAGGGTGATCGGGGGAAACGCGTCCCCCGCATCCCGCCCACAAGGGCCTCTTCTCCACTTTCCCTTTCCCCTTCTGGCTGTACCACTACCTCTTCTTGTGGAGCTCCTGTCTGCCCCGCTGATCGCGTCAAGAAAAAGACTCCTAAAAAGGTTGTGGCGCATCCGTACAGGAATGTGGTGAATTGGTGCACTTGCACATTCTCGAAGTCGCCGTACAAAATTGCTGAGCCAACAATAGCTGACAGATTGAAGGACACAAAAAATGTCGGAATCACGACCTTGGCAGAGTGAGCATCGAAGGCAGTCAAGACTTTATATCGGTACCTTTGAATCAAATTTCATGAGTGCTCGGTTTAAGTATTTGATCTGACCAATTCCCGTGACGACAAGTACCTAAGAACACGATCGGACCTGGATATCCTATTGAAACCAGGAGTTACTAACCGCAAGAAATGGATAAATAATCCAGTCCTATATAATGGTTATATATCAATCAGAAGGATTGTTGTCGGACGGCACTCACTTCGAAAATTTCTATCCAATGCAAGCTCAAGAGTGTGCTCACGGCTTTCGTTGCTAACACCGTGAATCCTCCTTCACAGTAAATGGATTAGCTGGATCGACCCCTGAGACGCTAAAACACACCAAATAAGGCACATAGCCCCACGTCGACAAAAACCCATTTCCGCCCAGCAGGGCCAGCCGATAATAAACCAAATAAGACAATTAGGACAGCACAGACAATGGCGTATATTACGAATGGTCTTCGAGTGATCGCTTGGATGAGTCCAGCGGGATCAAGCTGCGTATGAAGGTGTGAAAAAAGGTGCGATATGGACGAGTGGACACCCACTCGGACATCAGATGACTTTCCAGCACCGACTATAGTCACAGCACCGAAAATTGAAAGAACGACACCCAAAAAGTCGCGCTGAATAAGTATAAGCAAAACATTATAAGAACAAATGGAGACGGTATAAACTTTGTGAAGCTGCTCCTTCAACATTAAAGGGGCGAAAACACAATTGGCTATTAAAGCCACCTAAAGAGCTATCAGAAGGAGAACAAAGGTAGACAGAGAGCCACGAACTGTGCCCAATGGTGCAACGACGGAAGCAGGTGCGTACGCATACGATAAAAAATTACCAAATTCGCCGACATTCATAAGCAATAATCCGAACCACCTGAACCCTCCAAGATGAGCATGATTACACGACGGAAAAAAATATGTACCATAGTTTGGAGCGCAAATAATCTGTCTCATTATGCTCCACGTCAATTTCCTCTTCACTTATAGTCCCATCATCTGTATGCTTTCCCCGCGCGATATGATCTCCTTGCCCACCAGTGACTTCAATCGCAACCGAGTGCACTTCCTCATCTTGGGTATCCATCGTTATAGGACTGCCTGCAAGTGCTGAGCGTCGTCGCGGCGACTCCGTGTCCCGTGGTATAATGATAGTGGGTCTTGAGCGACTTTTTCGAGGCGTAGTATAAGAGTCATATGTATTGTCCATAAACAGGCGTGTTTCGTCCGACATTGGCTCGTGGGGGTCGGTCAAGCTCAGTTCATCGCTGTTTGCCCCAGCATTGACGCGATGCCTCAATGCATTAGACTGTCGTTGTCTTTGTTTCTCAAGGTCAAGCCTCTTGTGAGCGAGTTTTTGGCAATTAAGGGCGAGTGATATGAGAATGTTTCCACCGATTGCAACAGCGATCCCGATGATCGATTCTGTGTGTACCTGTTCACCAGATTCATTAGTGGATAGAGGAGAGAACATATCAATCCCCAGAGCCTCATGGTGTACGGTAGGAGACATGTTGAGCAAGTTTTAAACAACTCGCATGAATACGAATGAGAGGGATGTCGGGACTTGTGGGTCCCAATCAGTCATTGACGTCAGGGAGCCGGACAGCTGAATACAGACTTGACAAGACTTGGGCGGGGCGTGGAGGCCAAAACAATCTACTGTTGTGTTTATGGACTTGTGGTACCTGTCTGAATTATATAGGCGCAAAACTAAATGTCACAAAGCTCTGTTCGGATGTCCGAGTGGAACGTTGTGGTAAATATTCTGGTGAACCACAAGGACCCTCATGGAACAACTCCGACAGGTTGTGGCGGCGACCCAACGGGAATTGACCACCGACGGCGACAAGGGCGTGCATGTCGACTTCATCACTTTCATCAATAGGCTCGCCGCCTCCAGAAACAATCCCTATACAGCCAGACCACTTCTATGGACAACCCGGCTCTACTTCTATAGACACCGACAAGGGTTATTTGGATCCCGTTGACGACCCGCAAGCTATTCGTGGAATCCCTGTCTTCAAGCCGAATATTGAGGAATTCAGTGACTTTGAAGGATACATGAATAAAATTGAATGTTGGGGAGCGCGTAGTGGCATTGTCAAGATCATTCCTCCCAATGAATGGTCAGTCCGGCGCGCCTTCTTATTACGTGAGATTTCACCTTCAAGCCTTACAGGTCCAATGCGTTGCCTTCCACCGTACCCCAGCTGGCCCATGTCAAACTACGGAATCCCATCGAGCAGCAGATGGTCGGCAGAGGCGGACTTTACAGACAGCAGAATATGGAGAAACGCAGGATCTTGAGCGTGAGGGAGTGGGCCGAATTATGTGCTAGGGACGACTTTCGCGCACCGACTATTGAAGAGGCACAGGGAGGTCGGCGATACGCCGGTACTACGCGTTCAAGGACCAGACGTGGACGCCCATCTGAGGCCAACGAAGAGCAGCCGAAGGATGTTGGGGCAGCTGGCGTTGAGGATAGCATCGATGACGAGGATCAGAAGCCAGAGGATGGTGGAAGCGAGCACAACACCGACAACTATGGTGACATGCCTATGGACGAAAGCAAGGCTGATATCGACTACGAGGTTGATCCAGCTTCGACCCTCCCTACGCCTCCCCCTACGACTCACCAGTCTGATGCACTTCCACCGGACACAGACACTCCTACTATTGCGACACCAGCTAGACGTTCTGCTGCAGAACGCAGAGAGGCTAGAGAAGCTCTCGACGCTGCCTTCTTGACTTCTTTCGATCCACACAAGGACTGGCTTCCTCAAGGCATGGTACCCGAAGACTACACCCCCGAATTTTGCCGAACTCTCGAACGTATATATTGGCGTAACTGCATTTTGGGAAGAGCACCTTGGTACGGCGCAGACATGAAGGGTAAATACTCTTTCTCATGATCCTCCCCGTATACTGATGTGACTCGCAAGGCTCACTGTTCACGGAAGCTACCAAGCATTGGAATGTAGCGGAACTTCCCTCTGTCCTTTCGCGTCTCCTCGGAGACGACTCCAAGATTTCTGGCGTCAACACACCATATCTGTACTTCGGCATGTGGCGGGCCACCTTTGCATGGCATGTGGAAGATATGGATCTCTTCTCCATTAACTATATACATTTCGGAAGTCCAAAGCAGTGAGTACCTCGTATCAAATTCGAGAGTGAACGCTGAGACACGGGTACAGCTGGTATGCTGTGCCACAAGCACGCTCACAAGCACTCGAGACTACCATGAAAGGTATCTTTTCTTGTCTTACTGTCATATTTTAGTTGTTCATGCCGCTCCGTAGGCTACTTCCCACGAGACAACACAAATTGTCCTCAATTTCTTCGCCACAAGTCCTTCCTCGCATCTCCTACACTTCTCTCACAGTCTTCTGTTCGCCCTAACGTCCTTGTACAACATGCAGGCGAGTTTGTGGTAACCTTCCCCCGCGGATATCATGCAGGATTCAATCTCGGCTTCAATTGCGCCGAGAGCGTGAATTTCGCCCTGAACAGTTGGATCGACTTAGGTCTTCGCGCTGCATTTTGTGAATGCGAGGCGGACTCGGTACGCATCGATGTCAGAGGTTTGATTGAAGCCAAGGAACGTCGCGAACGTGAGGGTGTCCCAGAGCAGACCAGCCAGAGTCTCAAGCGCAAGGTGGAGGTTGTCATTTCAAGCGTCGCCAATAACCAGCCCCAGTCTAAACGACCTAAAATGGCTAAGGCGATTCCTGCATCACCTGAATCAATTCCATCACCGCCAAAGCCTCCCAAGACAGCAAAGCCAAAGCTCCCCGATGCCGATGCTGGGATGGTATTTCCTTGCTGCCTCTGTGCCTCATCATCAATGGATGGTCTTTTGCGTGTCCATGATCCGCCGCCGCCGTTCAGTGGACTATCTCATCCGGCCGACGGGGTGTGGCGCGCGCATGAGGCCTGCGCTAGAGTGGTGCCAGAAACGTGGGTGGACGAAGCCCCGTGGGACAATGGAGAAGGTGGGATGGAGAAGGTCGTGTGGGGAGTGGATAGGATTGTCAAGGATCGGTGGCTACTTGTGCGTATCTCATCTGGCGCATTACCCTTTCCCTCCCTAATGTTCGGCCTTCTAGAAATGTGCGGCATGTCCACGACCGCGATTTAAAGCACATGGTGCACCGATACAATGCACAAAGGGGAAATGCTCCAAGGCGTTCCATGTTAGTTGTGCTGCGAACGGTGACGCCAGTGGAAGCGGTATAGCCTATCATGTACTGGAGGATATTGAAAAGGAGGTTGTTTTGTTAGATATTGAGCCAGCCGCTCCTCCCGTCTCCCACCCACCTATCCTTGGGACTAGACATGGAGGGGAGGTCGAACAAATACAGACGTCCAGCGGGCCTCCCGTTCCGGAGGCGCCATCAGTGCCAAATGCAGATATACAAACATGTATTGTCCAGCCATCGGATACGCCAGGAGCCGTCACTGAACCTATTGCTTCTTCATCTTCCATGTCTGTATCTCCACCTCAGGGAGCAGGACCCAAAGTGCTCAAGACAATCAAAAAGCTTCTTGTCGAGGTCTTTTGCCCCCAACATAATCCTGTATGTCATACTTCCGTCTGCGTACTACAAATCATTCAATCCTGTTTTCGTAGGTGCTTATCGCCCAAAAGAAAGCTAACAAGGACGAAAAAATCCGCAAAGACCTAGCGGCCTTGACAGAGATGAGCCGTATCCGAATCCGTAACTCATCAGGGGTTTTTGAGGTTTCGCTTGTCAAGGTGTGTCGATCGGTGTCTCTCGTGTGCCTATTTCTCAACATGGCTATCTGCAGGTTCACGATGAGCGCGGCACTGTTGAAGTTCTTTGGGATGGCGGACAGAAGAGGGAGTTCAGATGGAGTAGCATCGTATGGAGTTCAGATGGACAGACGACTGGAAGCAAGCCCACTGCAGAAGGTTAGTAACAAGTGCACTTGACCCCGTCATTTACCTGATACGTTCATAGAGCTGGCCAAGCAACCCCCGCCATTCTTAAATCAGACCTATTCTTCGCCAATAATTCAGTCACCCATGTACCCCACGACTTCTTCCACTATGTCACCGCAGTCTTCACTACAACTCAATACATATTCCCAATCAGGACATACGCCGTACCCATATGTGTTCCCGTCAGACCAATCTCGTCCCGCTCCTTCCCGCATGCCCTCATATCAAAGCATGTTTTACGCGACACCGCAGCCCGCTCAAAGTACCTCTGACAGCGCGTCTAGCCAACTTCCACGGTGGCCTTCTCCAACCGTCAAGTACACTTACCTTCCACCTGCGATTCCACGTGCAAATGGAAATGTACATTCTCCGTCTCCGTATCATGAATACTATTCGCATTCTTATTATCAACAGCCCGGGTATCCACGCACGCAGGCATCCACTCCGTCATCATCATCGGCATCGCCGCAACCAACGGCCTACCCTCATGTCGCCCATAATTCCCCTTTGCCCTCACATTATCCGAGCTACTATGGGAACACACCATACCTGTCATTGACTCCGCGAGCTGTTGCGTCATCGTCATCTTCAATAGCAGGTAGAGCATCTACAGCGACAGCGACAAGTGTGGCTTCGGCGCAACCCCATAACGCCTCGCCTTCGCCCATAACAGGAGATAAACAACATGCTCCTCAGGTAGCAGACCTCAGTAAGTCGCCTGCAGCCGCATCAACACCTAGCATTGACTATACTGCTCTAGGTTCCGCCCCGCCTCCACCTCCAGCTCCTTAGCACAGTATGACTCTGATTATTATTCGGCTTATTTGTATAACTTTCCTCATTATTATACGTGTTAGTGCATTTCATCGTAATTGCAGCATGCCATGTATGATATACAGGAACTTGTACATAGATTTCATATGTTTTTTAATCCCCATCCTATTACCAACCCCTCAGGGGGTAAATTTTCCGGCACATTCACGAGTGTCTAAACCAACTTCCAGCCAGAGAGGGGGGCTTAGACTCATTGGAATCGATGTCTGAAGCTGGATGTGTGTTTGATGATAAATCCTCGAGCCCGAAAATCTCGTCCAAGATGTGATGTACCATCCTATCTGTAGCAATGGAGAAACTATAAGCAGATACCCAAGGAGCCATCCCAAGAAAACTGACTTTGCCTGTATTTAGCTGGATCGTAGCTCGTTTTGTACACACGGCACCTGCCATAACCTGTGTACTCCCATTGCTGCTGACGACTGATACCTAAAACTTTGAATCTAACGGTCTCCCTGGCGCGTGATATCTTCAGTATGTCTTTCCAATCGAGTTGAGAACCCTCCTCGTCTGTCATTGGACTTTCACGAAGACACAAGTCCAAGAAGCCGGCTCGGATCCATGCTGGAACACCGTAACGTCTCCCGAGCAATATCTTCGTCATAGAGGACGCACAGGCTGACAAATTTTCGACAGCAAAGTGGCGGACTTGAGGCATTTGCCACATGACGGCGAGGTGCAGTACTGATTCCCATTCCGTTTCCGTCCAGTGTTCGGTGACATTGGGGGTTCCAATGCGTGATCTACACGTTGACAGTTCAATACCAGTGAAAAGATGGAGAACTATGCTTTATACCTGGGGTAGAGCAACCTGAGAAGCCGCTCGAAGTCTCTCGCCCCTACGCTATTCAGACTAATTGGGTCCGCGTCAGTGGAGCCCTTTCCTACGGGGTCGAACTGATCGGAGTAGAGTTGGCGAAAGTCCTCGGATTCCTGGTTCAGCATGTACCGCGGCACCTTGAAGAATGTATTATCGACCTAGTGAAGACATACGTATGCTCAGAAACTCAGGCAGCATTATAAATCAATTATGGACACTCACAAGAAACACAACCCCATCCTCTAGATAATAATCACTATGATGGATTAGACTGTCTCCTATCGGCGTAGGCATCCTCGAGACATATCCTGGAGCTATGTGGGGAAAGGTTGTCGGCGTCGGCGGCGACGATTGTTGGCTCACCCAACCTGGGACATTGTCCGTCTGGACAAAATTGAAATTGGGCGAGTGGAGTTCTGGAGATCCTGTACGACTCTGAGGCAAGGGCGTAGGGGAGGGGGGAGGGGAAGGTTCACGGGAGAGAATCAGAGAAATGTAGGGAGGATGTTTTGGGGATCGTAGATCTTCCACTCTCGGTGAAGGAAGTGGAGTATGCACAGGAGTGACACATGGAAATGTTGGAGAGAAATTAGCTACATCAGCGGCTAAAGTGATCGGGGACGAGGACGGCTCAAAACCCTGCTCCGAGGAATGGTGAGGACTCGAACTCAGAGGCGGTGGTGAATAGAAAGGATTTTTACGCCGCCGACCCATGAATGACGGACACCAGAAAATTGCAAGAGTTCAACAAGAGTTCAACAGGAAGGCCGTGTTATAAGGCATTTGAAGAGGGGCCTCCTCATGTTTGCCTTGTGTAAGGACGTAATGCAAAGCCTCAAGGCCTCGACCACACGATCAATGGCACCTGTAGTAATATTTCTGGTACTTCGACACAAGAAATTTCTTAAGAATACCACATGCTTTTTGGGGTGACGGAGGACAAACACAGTTGTTCAGGCCGCCAGACTTCTGTCTCTGACTTCCGAGTGATACTTTGAAATCGGTAGAGGTAAATGTAACTTGCCTTAAGCGCGAGCAACTTACACAAGGATGCGAAGGATAATGATATCCCAGCAAATAATTTGTTTATGATTTATTCACGAGAGTCTTGTTGTTAGAATACCAAGATTGACTACCTTGATGGCCCTATCCAGTGTTTAGTCGATTGTCCCAATTCGGCGGCGCGATTTCCTCATTGATTGAGGCGTCACACCAATATGAGACGTATATTGCCAGACCTCAACAATCAGCATTGATATCTCCCAGATGACGGTGGGACTATCTTAAACGTGTGGCGCGGCAGTGTGAGGTGTTCGGTACATAACCTTGAGGCTTTTAGCAATGTTGGTTATGTGGGCCACCTACCGAGGACGGTGCAGTGAGGACGCGGGAGAGATAACAACACATGCGAGAGTCAAACAGGCTTGGAGAATGCATGCGGGCATGCGGGATTGGTACAACACGCCTATGGGGACCTGGGTGAGGTTCTAGCACGGTCCGAGAAAGGGTACTGCGTGATGTGCCAAAGACGAGAGTGCCTGAGCGACAACAGAACGTTGAGAACACGATTCATGACACATCAAAGATGGATATGACCATCACGAACTATAATGCCCACCACACGAACTCGACACGTCTTACACTGTGACTTGGTATACGGGTCGAAAGTTCACCGACCGAGATACGAGCAATCTGTGTTGGGGGTGTCAGTGGACGGTGGTTCGTTGATCCGCAACGGACTGGCAATGCAAACACTGTTGTCTTTCTGCTAGAAGTATCTGTGGCATTTGGACACAAGATAAAACGAACTCATGACATATATACACTATCTTATTATGTACTATGCTAAGAGTGCTATGTAGATTACCAGTCGTTACATGCTTTGTTTCTCCAAACATTTGCTCGATTAGTATATTGTTTTTTTTCTTGCATATCGTTGTCAAAATAGCGCCGTGGCGCCCAACTTCACATCATGCGGACTCGTCACACGTCTCATACGTTTCCAGCGTTCCCCGTGTACTCTTCCGCGTTTCTCGAGAATGACCTATTGGTCTTGGGTGGTGGCGGTGGCTCAGGCAAATCAGGGGTGAAGAACCGAATAGTCAGTTATACACCTCTTCAATGTTGCAAGTTCCGTCTTACAATGATTAGCGGTTGTACCGGATTGACAATGACGAGAAGGTGGAGATGCTAGACGAGCTTCAGCTCGGCGAGGAAGACGCTCCGATGAGCATGGCAGCTTCCTTGAAAGTTAGTAATGAAGTTCTTGGGAGGATGTAATGCAACGTCTCAACTCCATAAAGCAAAAAGAAATTGTGTGTGGCATCAACAGCCCTGTTGAGGAGCTGCAAAAGGGAAGGAACGAGAACTGTAGGATATACAGCGTCAAGGCCCAGAAGTAAGTGTTTCTTCCATTTCTCGCAGTTTCATCTTCAATGAAACTTGGTGACCATAAAGTATCAAGCTATCCCGCAAGTGTGGTACTTTTCAGTCTGACAATGCCGAGGACTACCAGGTAATTGAATGGCTCAAAAGAGGTCGTACGTTTTTGGCCGAACTAAGGTGGATTCACAGAATGTTACCGCCTTCTCTTTAGACCATGATCTTCTTGCTGTCGGTTCCACCAAAAATGAAGTATGTTATTGCTTGCATCCATTGACTCTTGGTTTTTGAAGAGAGTAGGTATCACTTCGATGGTACACCTCTTTGGCACCGGCCGCCCCCTCAGTCCAGCTACAACGTGGCCAACTCTATGATGCAACATTTTCTGCTACCTCGGTGTGTAATTCTCATAAGACATTACTTGGCTCATTCTCTGCTAAATCGATCGTGAAGCTTGTCATAGCTGCGACAACTCACCTAGACGTCTATTCGCTTCCAGCCCGGAAGAAGAAAAAGTTAGACCCCTTGAATCTGTTGAAGACAGTGGATCCTCCAACGTCACCTGTACAGGGATTGACGTTTCGTGCTGCTCGGTATGCACCGTTTTCGCTATTCATCGCCCAACTCACAGAACAAGAACAAAGCTTTAATCCAACACAACCCCATACCTTGTACACTGTCCTCAATGCGTCGCCACCACGCGTGCGTGGAAAGACGCCTCTACGTCAGGCTTATATAGCCAAATGGAATACGGAAACATGGAAGATGGTCAAGCTCCGCAAGGTAGCTGAGAAAGGAGTGACCTGTTTTGATGTCAGGCAAGGACTTATCTGAATTGCCTTTTTCCCACCGCATTCATCTTTGAAACAGTGCGGATGGAAAGTTGATCGCGTACGGCTCATCGGACTACACTATTGGCGTATTAGATTCCCAAACATTGACTGTCAGTTAACACCAGCTCATCTCAATAACTGTCTGACAATGTCATCATATGTCTAGCCTGTTTTAACAATTCTAAAAGCACATGATTTTCCTCCGACGACTTTACGGTTTAACCCTGATGCATCACTTTTGATATCTGGCAGTGCTGATAACTCTGTACGCATTATTGCGGTACCGAAGAACTTTGAAAGCTGTGAGTCATATATGGATACGCTGCTTATGATAGTGAGTTAATTTGTCCTTTTGGCAACAGCTTGGACCATGACTCTAATTGTCCTGAGCACCCTCCTTATTTTGATGTTGGCCATAATCCTCAGACAAGGCAGGGTACTTGAATATATATAACTCTGCATACCCCATTAGAATCATCGCACCTAAAGCTTGTAACTGAGAATTCATAGTTAGTATCAAAGGGTGCTAATCGTAATCTTCATCTTCCACCAATGTCCGCTGAGTTGGCTGAGAGTGTGATTCTTCTTTGACAAGCTGAGTTTCGCTACCCTCGTCGCCTTCATCGCCTGCTCCGAATAATCCATCATCACCGTCATCTGCATCACTAGCCTCACTTCGTGGTTGGTTCATATCCACATCTTCAGAAGGGGAACTGCGAGCCATGATGGGCGGGGCAACAGGTCCACGAGGTTTTGGCTGTTCTTCGACGCCATGCATCTCATCTTCCGATTCCGATTCTGTCACTTCTTCTTCGACTTCTTCTTCCCACAAATTCATGCCTTGGGGAGGACGGTTGGGTACCAAGTCAAAGTTGACAGAGGTAAGGCAGTCTTTTGCTGAAGGTAGACGAACACCGAATACTTCAGGCACTTGTGGAAGGGGTGCTGAATTTGTCTGAGCAGCTAACGATAACAGATACTAAGACGTGAAATGAATAAAACAACGTCCGAGACAGTGATGAGTCGGACACACTTCCTTGGGTACACGACCACCGAATTCCCACCCAACGCGAGCTTGAACGGCTAGACTAACGTCTTCCATTTCAATTTTCCCTGCTCTCCCTGCGTGTTCAGCGTAGACAAGCGCGTCTGACAGTACTTGGGAGGTATATCGATGGGAGAATTCTAGGAGCTGATGAAGTACCGAGGGGTGGGCATCTTGTATGGTTGGATTGGAAGCTAGTAGCAACGCGATAGAGCGAGCTGTAGGTGGCAGATGGTCTCCCACCATGCGCAAGCAGAGGAGAGTCGAGGGATATGTAGTTTGGTTCCGCGGCGCCACACGACCTTCAAATTGCCAAAGAGGTTGCAGCTATTGTGTCTAGAGCGCAATCTACCTCAAAGTGTCACTCCAGAAGTGAAAGGAGACCATCATGGCCTCCGGGACACCATCTACATCAGGAAGCACTGGCTTCGACATGGACGTCTTTGCCCAACGACTTAAAGATCCCGCCACTGGTCAGTTGTGGCAAACGCGTCTTCTGAGTGTTTTAATAGAGATACTAACGCGACCTCAGACATGAAAGCAAAGGTTCAGTCTGCCGGGGAAATGCGAGATTCAATAGAGGTCTTCAGAGAAGGAGAGATTACCAGATTTCTCGCTGGTGTTCTCCCAACCATCATCGAACTCTTGCGCACAGGTGAACCTTCATTTAGGAAAGACGCAGAAGAGCATCTTTTTCGTCATGCTCTGGTGGATACACTCCATCGCTTGCCGCTGAATGAACAGCTCAAGGCTCATGCTCCAACAATTATGGCACTCATGCTACACCTGCTGCGACATGACAATGAGGACAATGGCGTAACGTGCATTAAGATTATTATCGATCTTAATCGCAGCTATAGAACTTCCCCCGAAGAGCATGTAATTCAATTCATCGAGTTCGTGCAGGACCTTTACAAGAACACAAAAAGCCTCGTCAATGAATATTTCGATCCTGGGGCTAGCGTAATAGACCCACAGACCCTTGCACCTAGCATGCAGAGCTTCAAGGTTCTCACTGAATGTCCCATCGCTACGGTTCTTCTTTTCCAGAGTCACCGTAATGTCGTGAATCCGTCCATCAGAACCATGTTACCCTTGGTTATCGACGTGCGTGGACACTTTGGTCATGCTTTTGTCGCTTAATTTAATGTTCATACGTTTTAGTTTCTCGTTCTCGAAGCAAAACCTCAAAAACGCGCGCATGATGAGGCTGTGGCTCGCAGCGAGTTGTGGATGGGTGTGGCGCCAGACATGTCCAATAAAAGCCACTTCGCAGAATTCGTTACATCGCAGGTCAAAGTATGTCTTTGATATTTTTTCCCTCGAATTGAAATGACGGTAGTGATTGCTCTCGCAGACGATGTCATTTTTAGCTTATGTCTTACGCGGCGCCAATGATTCTCTTCGTGCATACCAAGATCAGATTCCTCGGGCAATAGTCCGCATGCTTCAAGATTGCCCGCCCGAAGCAGTTTCTACTCGCAAGGTCATATTTCGCTGAAATGCGCTTGTATGCTGCTGATTTTGTTATTTGATAGGAATTATTGATTGCGACGCGACATGTATTGTCAACAGAGTTCAGGACAGCGTTTATTCCTCAAATAGATATTTTACTGAACGAGACGGTGTTAATTGGATCGGGTATTACCAGTCAGGAGGCCCTCAGGTGTGTGAATTGCGATGGCATCATAGTTTTGAGAGATATGATATCTGCTCTCCTTAGACCTCTCGCTTTCAGCATGCTGGCTGATCTAGTTCATCATGTCCGTACGGAACTGAGCTCTTTGCAGCTTGGTCGGATCATGCATATATATTCTTGCAACCTCCATAACCAGGGGATCAATGGCAACATCCAGACAATGTGCGCTAAGCTGTTGATGAATTTGATCGAATGTGTGCTCCAGAAAGACACTCCGGAAGGGGCAGCAAATATCCTTCAGGGTCTGCTCATTTCTTGTATCGACAAGTTGAGTGCTTTGAAGGGCATACACAAGAACCTTTCCATTTCAATCGACCACCCCAAAGTTGATAGACAAGAACATTCTGATATCTACCTCATCGAAAAATCGAAACCCGTTTCCGCCGCTTCGTACGCCATCGAATCCCCCGACGATGTCATGAAAGGTGCGCCATCGTTTTTTCTTACTTTGAGGTCGCTGCTCACCACCTTTCCTTAAATTAGAGTCAAGATACTTGTTTCGAACGCTTCTACACGGATTTCGTACCGTTCTTAGCAGTTTGAAAAGTCTGGGACACCCGATGCTTGACGGCGAACTTTTGGGGCGCATGTTTGAGGGGACGATTGATTGCATGTCTCTATACGACATCCCTGTGAACTTTCGCGAAGAACGTGAAGCTATTGAGTGGTTCTCTCATATCTTCCACGAGCTGCATCCACACATGTTCCAGCAGCTTTGGGCAACAAAAATTGAATATTTCTTCGAAAGTGCCCTCACGCGTAACACGCTCTTTCATCTTCCTCAAGTGCTCCTCGCACATCAACCCATTTGCGGACCATTGACCGCCATCATTTTACGTTTTCTGATAGCCAAGTTTGATACATTGTCTCATCAGGATTCCAAGATGGTATCTCTTCAGATCATCCGCTTTTTCAAAATGGCATTCCAGGCCGTCACTATGTTTCCTGAACAAAATGAAGGCATATTAATGCCCTATCTTGGCCGCCTAGTCATGGATTCGTTTCCTCTTGCCGCAAAGGCTCCCGAGCCGACAAACTATTTCTTATTACTTCGTGGGCTTTTCCGCTCTATTGGCGGTGCGGGTGGTCGTTTCGAGCTACTCTATAAAGAAGTCCTTCCTCTTTTACCAGAGCTGCTCGAAAACCTAAACCGACTCCTTCTGGAGACTGATTCCACCACTCGCGATCTATTGGTTGAACTTTGCCTCACAGTTCCCGTACGATTGACACATCTACTGCCTTTCCTGCATTATCTTATGCAGCCTCTGGTATTTGCTTTGAAAGGCAATTCCGAGATGATTTCCCAAGGGCTTCGGACTTTGGAGTTGTGCATTGATAACCTAACCCAGGAGTTTCTCGACCCAACATTAGGTTCTGTGCTACGGGACCTGATGAGTGCCCTTCATAGGCATCTTAAGCCTCAACCAGCAAATCACCAGCATGCTCACACAACCGTACGGATCTTGGGAAAACTTGGAGGAAGGAATCGACGTTTACTAGACCATCACCCACAACTCGAGTATCAAGAGTTAGCAGATCCCGCAACGTTGCCCGTCAAATTCGTGGCTGGCCATGAAGAACACATCAATTTAGGACCCATTTCAGAACTGGCCGCACGTACTTTGCGTCATGAAAGTCAGGAATATCGTCGTGAAGCATATGATGTCTTGAAGCACTGTATGACAGTTCTGCTCCGAGACGTAAGTCTATATGTTGTTTTATCCCTTTCAGACGCCAGATTGTGACCTATATCATAGGGTTTAAATGGGTCAGAGAGGGTACATGTTTTCCAACGTACCGTCCAAGGCCTATTTGACGCAGTTCATGTGTCTGAGTTCCGAGCACCTGCAGAAGAATATATTCGTGATATCTCTCGACATATCCTTAGCATGGAGATAACGGGCTCTGTGACCAATCCAGCTGATGCCGGCAACCGTCGGATGCTCCATCGACTTGTTACGCTGTACTTGGATACAATCCCACTCACCATGGCCAAACCCGAGACAGAAGAGTCGAGAGCTGCCCAAGACGTTGTCGTTGCAATCATCAACGACCTCTTGGAGACAGCCAAAAATAATGTACCCTTTTCTACGAGACCCCGAGATCCTGCGCCTGTTCTGGACCAACTTGCACATCGTTTCGTGGTCACTTGTTTTGAAGAGACGTGGCCTAAAAAAATAGCGGGATGTAAAGGAATCATTATAATGACTTCTGGAGTCGACCTCGGCACAACCTGGATTCGTAAACGGGAGCCTGACTTCATCCGTGCGCTCTTTTTCGTTCTTAAAGATATGCCAAGCGACCCGCCAGCAAACATTGACCAAGTTATTGATGCCATTACACACATCGTTCGTACTTGTCGCGGCCACGGGCTATCCATGGACGAGGATGGAATCGACCAACAAGAAGAAATCTCGTACCTTGTCAAGGTTCTCATCGTAGAATTGTCGAGCACGAATTCCACAGTGCGAAAGGCAGCCCAGACAACTTTAGAATTATTGGCGGAGTTAAGTAAAGTAAATACCTCAGCACTCATGCTTCCGCATCGCGACCGCCTTCTTTCTCCTATCTACACAAAGCCTTTACGGGCGCTCCCACTTTCCACTCAAATTGGCAATATCGATGCGATAAGATATTGTTTAGACCTCCAGCCTCACCTTCTAGATGTGAACGAAGAACTCCTTCGCCTTCTTCATGAAGCGTTGGCCCTTGCTGATGCAGAGGATGCAGCCCTCATCGGACGGAATACTCAGCGCCGGAGTACTCTGGAGGTCGTCCGGCTCCGAGTAGTTTGCATCAAACTCTTGACAGCATCTATGCCTCTGACCGATTTCTTCTCCAAGCAACATCAAACTCGCCAGCGGTAAGTAACTTGTCGTCCTTAGAACTTCTGTTGGTGTCTGATCTTGTTGCTTCAACAGCGTCACAGGAGTCTATTTCAAATCGTTGTACTCACCTTCGTCGGAAGTTAAGAATGTTGCCCATGAGGGTCTCCGCTTAGTCCTCACGCACCAGACTCGATTGCCCAAAGATCTGTTACAAACAGGTTTGAGGCCTATTCTTATGAACCTTGCGGACCCCAAGCGGCTCTCTATACCAGGTCTTGAAGGTCTGGCCCGATTGCTCGAACTCCTCACAAATTATTTCAAAGTAGAAATTGGAAGCAAACTCTTAGATCATTTCCGTGTTATCGCCGAACCGAACATGTTACGTGCCACTGCGTACAGATCGGTTGTGGACAACGAAGAAATCATCAAACTGGTCGAACTTGTTCGTATCTTTCATCTCCTGCCTCCGACAGCAAACATTTTCTTGAGAGATCTCGTGAGTGTAGTGGTCGACGCTGAGGCCTGCCTTGAATCTTCGGCACCTAGTCCTCTCACCGAGCCTCTGGCTAAATTTCTCAACCGATATCCCAGTGAATCAGTCGATTTATTCCTCCGTCACCTTGGTAATCCTCGGCACGTTCGCACATTAAGGAATGTGCTCTTGTCTAGACACGCGCCATCATTTGAGCGTGAGATGGGGGCCCGAACGTGTTCCATTATCGCTATCTGCCTAAAAGAGGACACCCAGGGACTCATTCTGCCTGGCATACTCTTATGTGGTGATCTGGCAACGTTATCCGACATTTGGCTCTCTGAGCATGGATATGTCATAGATGCGTTACTTCCTTTATGGCATTCCCAGCTGCGATATAAACCAGGCACATCTCCCGAGACTCCAGCGATACATTCTCGCCAAATTAGATTCATGCGGTCCATCTTTTTGCGTGTCCTTGAACTGGCACCCCGCATCGACCTGCTCTTCGACATCGTTGCGATGTATATGCAACCCTCCGTCGTAGAGGTATCTTCGCTTACAGACTTCTTGTACCAACATGTTGCAATGAGTCGTTCCGAGTCGTATCGACGTAATATTCTATTGAGGTTTCTCATTTGGTTTGAGGATCCTGCCCATTCGTGGACGCACAAGACAGTGTTTATTCGGTACATTGTCAATCCGCTTCTTTATATGACATTTTCCCGCAAAGAAGAAATCGGCCACATTGTGGATGCTGATATCATCAACCACATTCATGCCCGGATTTGGCGGCCTATGAGTGACCGGGTGGTTCTACCTACCTCCGATGACGCCCTTTCTATCGAATTGCTACATCTCTCTAGTCTCATCGTGCATCACTGTTCGTCCCTCATACAGGATGTTCGAAAGGACATAATTAAATGTGCCTGGAATTACATCACTGTGGAGGATGCCGTTGTCAAGCAAACAGCCTACATTCTCGCAGCACGCTTTTTTGAAGCATTCGATAGTCCTGCCAAGTTTATCTTACGAACTTGGACAGGGTTATTAAGACCACCTCATACGGAAGGTCGCACACTCATTCGCCAAGCTCTAGACATTCTTGCACCTGCTCTCCCAAAACGTATCCTCCACGAGCCTGGTTACCCATCCTGGGCCAAATTGACGAGGCGTATGCTGATCGAGGAAGGTCATGGCCTTTCCCAGCTGATAGTGATATACCAACTCGTGGTTCGACATCCGACATTGTTTTACTCTTGCCGTGAATTATTCGTACCGCATATGGTCAGCTCTCTCTCTAAGTTGGGTTTGCAGCCAAGTTCGACTTGGGAAACTCGAACCCTCTCTTTAGATCTGCTTGACCTTATTATGACTTGGGAACGGCAAGCGAAGCAGGCTGCTGAGACGGCGATCAACGCCATTCGTCCCGAGGAATCACATCCGGCGGATAAAGGTAATAACCCTCCCTGGGCACTACCTTTGAATCATCGCGAAACAATTGTCAGCTATCTCGTACGATTAGTAGTGACCTCGAATGAACCTGCGCACAAAACAGAAATAATCTTACGCGCCTTGGAGCAGCTCAAAACTCTTATGGGACCGAACGGCTGGAGTGAGGTCACGGTCAAATTAAATTTCTTCATTCGTGGTCTTGAGCAGGTAAGTGGCAATATATTTCCCTGATATTTTTGTCCAATTGAGTCTGATTTGCGAACCACGTGTAGTCTGAGATCACAGAACAAAACCTCACTCACATGTCCAATTCGGCGCATGTCTTTGCCGTAGTCACTGCCGACAAACCTCTTGAATGGTATATCTCAAATGGGAGCCTGCTACAGCGCTTGATCCAAAAGGGAATGTCTAGCGACGAGTCGATTCTTCATGAGAGCTTGCATCCTGCTTTCAAAAAGCTTCTTGAAGTATTTCCCCTAACTGAGAACGACGACGAGGCTCCAAGTGACGCCTCTGACTTCCACACCTGGGTCACAAATGCTATTTTGGAGAGTCTCCGGACTTCAAGCAACCTTAAAGGTCCATTACTTATGTTACACTCCATAGTACAGTCATCTCCTGCCCGAATTGAGCCATTCGCTGCGGGCCTGATGAGACTCTTGGCAAAAGCCACAAAGGAGCATATCTCCCAGCAAGGGTCTATCCCAGAGGAGCCGCTTCAGCAAATTACAACCATTCTTGAGATCTCTCGCATCTCTGTTGCCCACCTTGCCGACCAACGTCGGCAGTTTCTCCAATGCCTCGTCCAAATTGCGGATAAATCGATCAATGAAAGTCTATGTAGACTTCTTCTCGAAATTACAAGGGAATGGGTTTTGCACCGTAAGGAGGCTTACCCAACACTCAAAGAAAAGGCATCATTGTTAAGTACCATGAAGGCGTTCGAACAGCGAGGACAGGAGTTGTTCAGAGATTATCTCCAACTCATTTACGACATATATAATGAAGAGTCACTTCGACGTACGGACTTGACCATGCGACTGGAACCCTCGTATCTTCTAGGGTGTCGAGCACAAGACCCTGTGATCCGTAACCGATGCATCGATCTATTAGATAATAGTATTCCTCGGACATTGTCTAGTCGTCTTTCGTATGTGCTTGGGGTACAAAACTGGGAAGCTCTCGCGGACCACTACTGGTTGCATCTTGCTTTGGATCTCCTCTTAGGGGCAATCGATGGAGAAGAACCTTTGAATCTAGAAACGAATATCTTCCAGTCCCGGATGTCCAAACTATCTATGTCTACTCTTCAATATCGCGTCCGCCATTTTATCCAGCCGACGCGGCGTTTACTTTTCTTGGACCCTGATGTGGTGCATCTCACATGGGTATCCGTATTTAGTGCCATATGGGCCAGCTTGTCAAGGAAAGAACAGGTAGATCTCACCAATACCATGATAATCTTGCTGAGCAAGGACCATCTCAATCGACAAGTTGATTTGCGACCCAATGTCGTCCAAACGCTCCTGGCAGGCGTAAAGGCATGCTCTCCTCCTATGAGCCTTCCGCCTTATCTATTGAAGTATTTGGGAAAGACGTTTGGCGCATGGCATACTTGTCTTGAGATCCTCCAGGACTCATTAGACCATTTACGGGAGGAAGAGAGCATCCAGGACACTACTTATGATTCTTTAGCGGAGCTCTATGCAGAGTTGGCAGAGGACGATATGTTTTATGGTTTGTGGAGACGCCGCTGTCTCTACCCAGAGACAAACTGTGCCGTTTCCTTAGAGCAAAATGGAATGTGGCCCCAGGCACAGGCAATGTACGAAGCGGCACAGGTAAAGTCTCGGACCGGCGTCATTCCATTCTCTGAGGCGGAGTATTGCCTCTGGGAAGACCATTGGATACTTGCAGCTGAAAAATTGCAGCAGTGGGAGATCCTCGAAGAATTGTCAAAAAGCGAGGGCAATCAAGATCTTCTACTTGAATGCCGCTGGAGGAATCCAGATTGGACGGCTGATCAAGACGCGCTGGAGGCTGACCTGAATGGGCTAGAAGCAATTGCGACGCCCCGACGACGCGTTTTCCAGGCCTATGCATCATTGATTAAAGCATCATGGCCTCTTGAGAAGAACGGAGAATTCACTAGACATTTAGAGGATGCAATTCAACTATCGCTTCGCAAATGGGTTGCTCTTCCTGATGCCTTGTCGAAGGCGCATGTTCCATTGTTGCAGCATTTCCAGCAGTTTGTCGAACTTCAGGAAGCAGCTCAGATATTCGCTTCATTAGCGCAGACGAACGCACAAAACTTGGAGAAGAAGTCTTCAGATCTGAAGTTGGTTCTTCAAGCATGGCGTGAGCGCCTTCCCAATCTGGCAGATGATATTAGCATATGGAGTGATCTAGTGGCATGGCGGCAACACGTTTTCTATGCAATCAACCGACATTATTTGCCCCTCATTCAACCTCCTCAGGGTGCACCTAGCATGCCAAATAATCCAAACACATTCGGCTTTCGAGGCTATCACGAAACTGCTTGGCTCGTCAATCGATTTGCGCACGTCGCTCGAAAACATCACCTTTTGGAGGTTTGTCACCAGTCATTAAACAAGATTTACACGTTGCCCAACATTGAGATTGCTGAAGCATTCCTCAAGCTTCGCGAACAAGCTCGATGTCATTATCAGAACCCTAACGAGCTTCAAGCTGGTCTCGACGTGATCAACACTACTAACTTGATTTACTTCTCAAACACCCAGAAGGCTGAGTTCTACACGTTGAAGGGCATGTTTTTCGCAAAGTTGAAACACACAAACGAAGCCAATCATGCGTTCGGCCAAGCGGTTGGTATGGAATTGAATATGCCGAAGGCTTGGGCAGAATGGGGCCGATTCAGTGACGAAATGTTTAAAGAGCACCCAAATGAGCTGTCACACGCCGGGAACGCGGTTAGTTGCTATTTGCAAGCAGCTGGGTTATACAAGGATCCGAGAAGTCGACCACTCCTCATTCGAGTTCTTTGGCTCCTCAGTTTAGATGATCCTGCCAACCCCGTTATTTCTGCTGCTTTCGACAATTATAAAGGAGAGGCTGCGTTTTGGTATTGGATAACACTTATCCCACAGCTGTTACTGTCACTCGGACACAGAGAAGCCAAAAATGCCCGCTACATTTTGCTTAGTCTCGCAAAGCTTTACCCCCAAGTCAGTTTGTCTTCTCTTACTGCTTGTATGAATTAATTAATGTTTAATATGCCCCAGGCATTATTCTGGCATCTCCGGACCACAAAGGATGATTTTGCCAGCATGCGATCCCAAGCTGCTGCGGTGCGAGCTCAACACGCTCGTTCAGCAACGCCTTCCAGTGTATCTGTAATGCGAGGTGAAATGACGGCTGATGGCGACGTCATGATGGGCGATTCTCAAAACGAATCTACCAAACAAGATACTAATATGACTCCAGATGCCATAACGGTGGGGATGAATGGAAGTCGTGTTGACACACCTCATGCGGGTCAAAATGGCGTCCAGTCTGGAGGACAGTCCATTGGCACATCTGGCCGTGAGGCGCGGCAGCCCTGGGAGTATGTGGAAGAGATTGTTGCAATCCTGAAAACAGCCTTTCCTCTTCTCGCATTGACATTGGAAACCATACAAGATCAGCTTAAACAGCGCTTCAAACCAAGTAACGAAGAAGACAATTATCGAATTTTAAGCAATGCTGTCGCGGCTGGACTGAACGTGAGTACATCCAGTGATCAACCTTATGACCATCCCACGCATGACGTTGCACAGAACCTTCACAGCGGACTCACCCAGTCCGATAATGATCTCAGCGTCCCAGAACAATCCGTTGAAGCCATCGAGACTTTTTTGCGGTCTGTTAGCTCCCCCGTCACTAGGGTAAGTAATAGTACTGTCGAGTTGTTTAATAATGACGTCCATGTATGGACAGGCTGAATTCGAAGAGGACTTCAAGGGAGGCAAATTGTCTCTACGAGAGTATATTCGACGAATGATGGAATGGCGAGATAAATATGAGAACGTCTTGGACAGTCGCCCTCGTTTCCAATCTCTAGACACTGTCAGCAAGTGGTTAGTTGAGTTTCAACATGGTAAATTTGATGAAGTAGAGGTCCCTGGTCAATACCTCGAGGTCAGCTCATATAACATCAATCTTCTATTGTCTTGATCCTGAGCTTATAATTTCAGAACAAGGACAACAACAGCAACTTCACCAGAATTATGCGTTATGCACCTAAAGTGGAATTTTGCCGAGGGAACGGGTTCACTTTCAAACGCATCACACTTATCGGCCATGATGGCACAACCCATTCTTTCGCGGTTCAAATGCCCACACAGACTTGGGTTCGTCGCGAGGAACGCATTCAACAACTTTTCAGGATCTTCAACGGGTGAGATCGTTCTGCTTGCCGAATGTACATTGATCTGATGTTACGGTCAGGGTGTTAACTCGTCGCAAAGAGAGTCGTAAACGGAACTTAAACTTCCACTTGCCCGTGGCTGTCCCTCTAAATCCCACTTTGCGATTACTCGCCAACGATTCGTCTTACGTTACAATGCAGCATATCTATGACGAGCATTGCGACACAATGCGGATAGCTCGCGAAGATCCACAGCTAGCCTTTGCAGAAAAGTTCGAGGCTGTATACAGTCCATCTGTGTGTCTTCAGCTACCATGTTATTCCCCTCCTGATAGACATTTCTCAGCTCTCTGATAGTCAGGTGACTAACCTTCGTACAGAACTCGTACAAGAAATCATGACTAAGTTAATACCCGAAAACATCATTACAAATGTAATTTCAGATCTACTTTCGTTGCTTGTGCCCTCGCTAATGTCTTATTTATTAGTACATGACTAAAACAATGAAAACCTCGTATGAACTCTGGACAATGCGGAAGCAATTCGCCTTGCAATTGGCATCCATGACATTCATGACATATATCATGTGTTTGACCAGTCGTCTCCCATCGAGATTCCACATATCCCGATCCACTGGCCAAATCTATATGTCTGAACTAATGCCTGGTATGGTGCCATTCAATTTACACGTCTAGGTAGGCACTGATGAGTTGTAGCATTTGACCCCAGTTCCCCAAGGATGCATTGGAACGAGCCTACTCCTTTTCGACTCACTCCAAATATGCAGCATTTTCTCAATCCTATTGGCATTGAGGGCTTATTGACCTCCGGTATCATGGCGATAGCAAGGTCATTGACAGAGCCAGAGGTCAGCAGGATTTTATCTTTTTGCAGGTTAATATTCACCTATTCTTTTGTATGCCAGTTTGATATGGAACAACAACTAAGCCTATTTATCCGGGACGAGGTTATGACATGGTATACGTATTTCAACAAGTCACAACACGCTGACATGCTGTTCCGTCAACATGTCCTCACCAACATAGACATTGTGGTTTCTAGGGCAGAACATCTGTCATGCCGTGCCCAAGATAAAGACAGGGAGAGAGTAAGCATATTACATATCACCTCGATCTTCACCTGACGATGTTTCGTAGGGAGGGAGCGGCCCTCCGGTGCCTGCTGTGCAAACCATCACAAGCCTGGTGAGTGAATCTGTCGTCAATAGTAATAAAACAATCGCCGACTGCGATTTAGATATCTTCTGCAACGAATCCATTAAACCTTGCCAAACAAAATACAGCATATTATCCATGGTTCTAATATATATCTCACTGGCTTTTGTATCTTATGTAACACCTTGTTTGTACCCAAAATTTCCCACGACTCTTCCTTTGTCTGCAATGTCCTCGACTCGTTCCTCCAGAGGCAATCTAGAGGTTGTGTCTCACCTTTCTGCTCGCGAACGTCTACTAGTGGCGCAAGCAGTGTATGAGTATGGAGCCAATGCATGGCTAGATATTTCAACAGTCCTCAGCAAGCATCCCCTCATCAGTCGGCCTAAAGGTTTTTTCTCTCCTCAGGTGCCTTACCCTCGCAACACATCTATTCTAGTTCAATTGATCATGAAACCTCAGGCGTGCCAAACAATTTATGTTCATCTAATGGGTGAGGCAGGGTATCAGTGGTAAGCTTGTTAGGCTCCTTCCGCTCCGGTGAGCTAGTCTTCACCTTATGGGTGTATAAGTTCGGACGAGACGCATGCTCCGCATGGTACGTTATATGAGGCTGTCGTATGGCATCTTTATTGAGATCTGGGTATTAAAGCACGTCTTAATCTTAAGCTTGCGCAACGACATTATCAGGATCGGGTTATCGAATTAAGATCTCTTATATTAGCAGAGGAGGAGAAGTTTAAGTATGTGTTCCTTCTGTTTGCTACACACAGAGCTTACTCTCTCAATCGAAGATCTATAGCCTCGGAGATTGACGATATACGAGCGGGTAGATGGGACAACGAAATTGCTCAAGAATTAGGAATCATTCCTCAAAATACCACATCTACCACCACTACCACCACATCTACTACTATTCAACCTCAGACAAATGATGTTTCGCTTTCGACGCATCCATCGAACACGGTAGAGCCCTCGCACCCAGAGGCAGAGGTGGCAGACGATGATTCGCAGCAAGATGGACTGATCCAGGTATGGTGCAACCTTACTTTTTTTTCTCCCAGGGGTTTTGATTGTGTCATATCAGCCGCCGGTCGAAGAGGACACCGATATGGACTCAGAAATATTACAATCTCCCGCTGAGATGGCATCTGTTCGGGAACCTGCTCAATCGATAACGCCTCCGCCGTCTGAACCAACACAACCAACTTCAGCTCCCGAAGAACAAAACAGGTTTCCTCGATCTCCAGAACAGAACAAGATAAACGATGCGCACATTGTAACGCCCGACTCGAAAGAAATCCCCACTCCCGATAAAAATGACATTAACATGATCCAGAGCCCTTCTCTGAATAATATGGATTTGTCAACGACACCCATAGAAGAGTTATCTCAAACATGTCCAGCTGGTAGTAAGTGTCCTTCTTGGGCCTCTTTTCGTGACTGATTGGGGTCAGCCAACGTTACAGAAGCACCAATTAGTGCACCACAATCTAAACCAACTGTCATATTAAGGGAGCAAAGAACTCAAAAGGAACTAAAAGCGATCGAAGCCCTCGAAGAACTTTCTCGTCTAACATCTGTGGACCTCGTAGACCTTGTAGCACCTCCCCCTCCAACAACCGTTCAGGAGGTTTTGGTGAATGAACCTGAACCAGATACACAGATTGCCTCTGGTCTTGATGAGGAGGTTCAGCAAGATGTTCAACCTATGACTTTTGATTCGGACGTTGAAGCCCCTATAGAATCTAGTGGACCATCTTCCTTGCGCCTAGTATCACAAGGTACTTATTAGTTCACATTCTCACCTTTTCCTACTATCAAATGAACTACAATTCCTCAGGAAAGCGCAAGCTTGGTGAATTTGAGGCATCAACCTCAGACTCTGGTCGAGAAAAGAAGAGGCTACGAGACGACTCTGTCCCTACTGAAGATGATGAACTAGGTAATAAAACTTCTATTTTATGATACATGGACACTAAAGTCCCCTTTGTAGGGCCTGGCCGCCGTCGTGTTAAAGCCAATGTTGAACCATCCCCTTCTGCAATCAAGCGATTTCAAGCCGTTATATCAATGTTGCACTCTCAAATATCGCAACATCGTAACGGGAACATATTTCATAATCCAATCAAAGACTCCGAAGCACCAGACTATCATGAGATCGTCAAACGGCCTATGGACCTGAAAACCATGAAAACCAAGATCAAGGACGGAGCGATCAGTAATTCTGATGACTACCAGCGAGAGATTTACCTTATGTTTGCCAATGCGATGATGTACAACAGACCGAAATCTGATATCTACAGGATGGCATACGAAGTAAGCCCCCTTCCTTACGTTAGGATATAATAGGTGAACCTATTATCGGTACAGATGATGATCGAAAGTGAAGGGCACATAGGTGATTTTCGCCAGACTGAGGGATTCATGTCTCGGGGCAAAAGATAAGATAGTTGTGTATATTACTGTTCAGCAATGTGTTGTTTCAATAAATTCATGAGGACAAACTGATATATTTGCTTCCGCGGCATTCCTTCAAGCACTGTGGCGCACCAACATTGCGGGAATGGAGGCGAAGCTATCCCAATTGACTTCTTTACCCTCCAAGGACCAAGCCAATGGTTACCTTTCCCTTCTCTCAGATGTATTGATCAAAACAGATCAGTCCGGAGTAGCGAGTGACATTCGTCTCCTGGTCGATTTTGTTACACAAGACCATGTAAACATTATGGTTGGGCGACCTGTACTCGCAGAGCTAGTGAGAGCTTTGGATGAAAAACGCGTCAGGGACAGAGAGACACGAAAAGCCATTTTGGAAGACTGTCTACGCATCATACAGCCGCGAATAACTAGATTCGAAGAGCAGGTGAGAAACACATGGGTTTCTCTCCAAATCGACCCAAGCATCTGACTAAGGCCAAGGCTACTTTTCTAAGGTATCAACTGGCAGATTACCTTGAAGAGGAAGAAGGCTTTAGCGAATCCGCGCGTGTATTGATGGCCATACAACTTGATGCGGGCCAACGGTGTGTTTTGTGTTTCATATTCTGGTTCAAGGAGACTTAAAATGTTTCAGGACTGATGAAGAAAAATTGAAGACATATATTCGTATAGTCCGTCTTCTTCTAGAAGAAGAGGATTCTGTTCAGGCTGAAACTTATTACAACCGTGCTGCGCTTCTCATCCACTCAACACAAGAGAAAGAGCTCCAGCTAGCCTTTAAGCTTTGTCAAGCGAGGATACATGACTACGCTCGGAAATTTCTTGAAGCTGCTGGCAGGTACCATGAGTTAAGCTGGGTCGGCGATCTCGACGAAGATGAACGGTCTCAGGCCCTGTGCGTTCTGCATGTGCACTGGCATACGCAACGTTGATGTTTCCTTTCAGGTCAGCGGCAGTCACTTGTGCAGTATTAGCCCCTGCTGGTCCTAATCGTTCGCGCATGTTGGCATCCCTTTGTCGAGATGAGCGAACGGCTCAACTTCCTAATCACAACATCTTAACAAAAATGTTTCTCGACCATATTCTACGACCTGCTGAAGTCAAAGAGTTCGAAAGCTCTCTCAAGTCTCATCAACTCGCCAAAATCAGTCAATCATCCAACGATAGACTAGCTTCTGCAGTTCAAACAGATGACTCAATACTCGCAGATCCCGACGCTAGTGTCCGAACTGGACCATCCACGGTTCTTGATAGGGCAGTAATGGAACACAACCTTTTATCTTGCTCCAAAATATACAACAACATTACGTTTTCTGGTTTAGGGACACTACTTGATTTGACTCCCGGGGCTGCCGAAACGATGGCTAGAAAAATGATTGAACAAGGTCGTCTACGTGGATCCCTAGACCAGATAGAAAGGCTCATCTGGTTTGAAGGGAGGTCGGAAGAGGATGATGCCCAAGGGAAAGCTGGAGGTTTAGGAGACGTTGACATGCATACCGAGGAAACGGGTGCCCCCTTGACCAAACAGTGGGATCAGCAGATTCGCAAGACAGCGGCAGGGGTGAGTGCCATCATCCCTGGATTCAATCAATTTACAAATGATCATCAGGTTGAGGCGATCGTGCAGCACCTCACGGAAAAAGGTCTGGTGACGCAGAGCGTGACACTGACAGCATGATGTTTTTCTAGATATGGACTGAGGCAACAACTGCGGGACATGTGTATATAATGACAATGTTTCATGCTTCTGGTTTACGTCTTTTTTTTCGTTCCCGTTCTCGCTTAGACTCGTATTCGTGCCACTCGCCTTCCAATGATGAGAGTCTGTTAAGTTAGGGGTTAGCATTGTATTTTAAGTGGGTAATAGCTTGGCACACTCTGGTAACATATCTGGAGGCTCCTCGCTCGTAAAATACGGTGCTTCGAGTGCTTGTGCAGCAGTTGCTCGTTTACTTGGGTCATAAGTCAAAAGTGTTTCGGCAAGGTCTAGAGCCGCTGGGGACAACCATCTGTATAAAGCAAGGGTTTAGAGAAGGGACTTGATACAGCAGCTCAGTGGAACATGGTGCGCACTTCTTGAAGAGCTCCCTCAACCCTCCTTTTAAAGATTTCCTCGGTTTGACTAATTCATACCATGGAAGTTCAGTCAATCCAGGCCAGTCAGAGGGATTTGGGGATCCCAAAATGTCATAAACCACTTGTAGCTGATGAATCTCGTCGTTGCCTTGGAATATCGGCTTCGTGGTGAACAATTCAAGCATGATACATCTGCAAAAAACACGGAACACGAGCTAAGACACTTTCGTCTGAGTGGTAGCTCTAACAGCACTCACCCGGCACTCCACATGTCAACCTCTGCTCCATATACAGTTGTACCAAGAAGTAACTCGGGAGGTCGGTACCATAAGGTGATAACACGGTTAGTGTAATCGCTCCGACGCCGCTTTTGGTAGAATCTTGCGAGTCCAAAATCAGCAAGTTTGAGTTCCCCTCGAATGTTAATTAGGATGTTGGAGCCCTTGATGTCGCGATGAATAACACCTTTGTGGTGCAAATACGCCAACCCCGCTAGCATTTGACGACAAAGGGATTTCAGATGTGCAGGAGAAAAAGAGAATTGCGTTTGCGAAAGTACGCCGGTAAGGTCATGGTCCATGTACTCGAATACCATATAAACGTGTCCTTGGAAAAAAGATCTTTGAATATGAGAAATATGACATTAGATGAACTCTCACCTTTAGACACCATCATCTCATGTAGATTTACAATATTTGGATGTCGAAGTGATTGCAAAAGTTTGATTTCTCGCATAGCTGTTACCGGGAAACCATCGCGCTCTCCTTCCATCCGAATGCGTTTGAGAGCTACGAATGTACGGGATACTGTATTCTCTGCCTTGTACACCTTGCCGAAGGTACCTTCGCCGACTTGGCTCACGATCTTGTACAATTCTTCCTTGATCTTGACAGGATGTGAGACACTTTCCTCAAGAGTATGAATAGCTGTGTCTGCTGGGTCAGCATCACGCAACCGAGTTGGGAGTGGGGATTGGCATGGCTGTGGCTGTGGACTGTGTGGGGCAGGTTCTCCTGCTTTTGCATCGACTTCTTCGCCTCCATGGGGATCTTGGGGTGGTATAGGAGTCGGAATCCGCGGTTGAACCCTCCGTGAAGAGACGGATGGTGCATCTAGTCTTGGAGGAGCACCAGAAACAGCGACCCAACGACTTCTTCCAGCAGAATGAGAACTGGGACGAGTCACAGTTTGCTTTATCTCAACATCTTCATCATCTCCAGGGAAAAACTTTTTGACAGCAGCATCTCCAGACTCGAGCAGTCGTCCACCCAACTGACGTATGAAAATGGGACCTGTCGATGGTGGCTCTGGCGGAATCACACTCGGAGCTTCTGAAGCAGGCAAACCTCTCGGCGGAGGTGGAGGGTTATCTATAGTGGTGGCGTGATCTTTTTCTTCTGAATGCAGGGTTGATGTGACATGAGGCTATGAACAAAAATGAGGAAAATGCCAACATGGAAAGGATGGTGTGACATACATAGTCTTCGTGACCATTATGAGATAGGATACTATCATGTTTGGTAACAATCCGTCTGCTTGGAGACTGTGACCGTAACGAAACGTCGATCTCCTTTCGAGTACCATGTCTCATGTCCCTCTGATAGTTACATTAGGAAGGCAGACGGTGAATGGATGGATGAAGATACGAACCTGAGAATCATAATTGCCATGGCCATTCGGGCGCTCCTTTCCATTATAGTACCTGTTCGAACCCTCTGCATGGAGCGTTTTATCCAAGCTTGTATGAAGAGGTCTGGGATCAGCTTGCATGGGAAGATTCTTGGCCTTCTGGGTGTAGGACACGGGAAGTCTATGGAGAGACCGCCGCCGTCGAGCAGGACTACGGCTACCACTTGATGAGGAAGAAACACTTCGAAGGCGACCACGACCACGCTCGTCGTTGCTGCGGTGAGATGCCACTGAATAGGGAGACCTCGACCTTTTTGAACGACCTGCGAGATCTTTGGCAGTTCGAGGACGAGGGCTAGTAGTCAAGCTCTTGCTCAGACTGCGACTTCGACTTCGACTGCGACTAGATATCCGGTCTGCTCGAGGTGGCGATCTTTGATGTCGAGGTCGTTTAGACGATCTAGAGTAAGCAATAGACGGACTGCGTGACAATGGTGACCTTGAGTGTGAGCGAGAGTTGGATCTTTGGTGACGTTTTGTTCCTCGCGAATCATGCTTAGAGTGAGGCTGATCGTAAACGTGAGTGTTCTCCCTGTGGCAAACGTGAGAAACTCTCGGCATGAATAAGTAAAATTAACCTGTCTCTAGTGCTAGGGGCATCTGGCCAGTTACTAGGGCCGTCCCTCCAATCGTATGGCTTCCTGTTATTTGTCCAACCTCGTCGCCCCTGCACTTGATTATATCTTTTCGGTTTTCTTTTATTAGACGTTCCAACGTTCTGTGTCCCTTGTTGTGAGTGTCGTTCACCCGACTGCCACGATGCAGCGGGCTTCCATGTACGATCTTCTGCCGATGATTGAGCAGGAGCGGTTCTTGATGTCCAAGAAGATCGCGAATCTCGATTCCAGTCTTGACGTCTCTGACTTGTCTCGCGGTCCCATTCCTGGTCGCGAGTATTCCAGCTGCGGTCTCGGCTGCGGGAGTCCTCGTTATCATAATTGTCCTTGCGACGACTAGATGCAGAATAACCATCCCGCTCTACGTCTCGTTCGCGAGCTTCCCAACGATCATATTCTGAGTTATTAGCATCATACCTCGAATTAGAAGCCCATGACCGATCTCCGCGACTAGACGATGGATAGTCCCGGTCTGAAGGTTCCCAGACTCGAGTCGAAGTGGAATATCTATCCTCTGCACGGTCGTAATAATCATCTCGGTGGCGATTGTCATATGGATCAGTGTCAGAAGCATGTGTATAACGGTTACGGTTAGAGGTGTATGACGATGACTCCCCGTGTCGCCAACGGTCATGCCGCTGATGCTCCCTAGAGTCATCGTTCGTCACAGGGTAGTCATGTCTGGAAGGGGAGCGTTGGGGATAATGATGTGCTTGTGAGCGAGAACGAGAGGGACGTGGGTCATCTAATCTGGTTACCAGGAGTGGAAGATTAGCGTCGACGTCACCCCCATCGTCGTAATGCGACACGCTATCGGGAACACGCTCCCTCCCCCTGCTGTGTGTGTTCTGCATTGACAGCCAAACAATAACGGTGAAAAAAAGACGGCGTTTGTAGACAGAGTGGGAAAGTTTAAAACCCGTCTGCCGCCCGACAAAACACCTGCAGGAAGGCCAGAAATTGACGGTCGAAATTTGCTAAAACGTTGAGAACAGTGGCACAGTTTTGGATATATTGTAAGATGCGAATGGAGGGTGGACTGAGGAAAGTCGCGGTCGACGCCAAGGAAGCGTCAGCAGCCTCCTCATCCCACAAATATATATGAAAATTGTTGGAAAGGGGTATACTCACGATACTTTAAAATTTTACTACTAACAGCATAGACTGGAGGCAGCCAGCATCCGTTGTACAAAATCCCGAAAGTCGTCCTCAAGGAATGGTCGAAGAGCTGTGCTGACCCACGCGCGTCAACCACCCTACACACTTGTAAACGAACTCTCCTCGTCCCCTACCCTGTACTATCGTGCCACCAACCCCGGAGCATGTAGCGTAATGATGCTGGACAAGAGTGTGTGGTGCATGAACTTCACGCGTCAAAGCAAGCGCCAAACAAATACATATGTGCCTCTACTCTTACACCACAACAATTCGAACATGCAGGTCTTCTCATTGAGACACACACTCTCCATCTTCTGATCCTGCACGCGACAAAGCTCGCCGATAATGATTGACTAGACTCGAAAGTTGCAAGCGCTGCCGCGAGAGACGCAGGCTTGCTTGGGCCGTATTGTTCTTCACGATTTCGTCCCGACGCGCCATCCGAGAAGAATTCCGGGAACCCGAAGTTGGCGCAAAAATCTGTAGCGACGCCATCAAGTTATCTCTTTGGAAATTGAAAGTGACCACACCTTTACAGTATTATCGATACCACTGACAGCTAGAACGGGAAGCGCTGGATGTTGCTCAATCTTCACAAAATATTAATTCAAGTCCATATATTCAAATATCCTAGACATACCACGTTAACGACAGTTTCATCACCTTCGTGTATATCCAAAAGCTGACCCGAGGTCTTATCCCATATGAAAAAATTGCCTGTCCAGATTCATGACTTAACTGTGGTAGTTGCGAGACAGATGAATAAAACAACTTACCATCATCTGAGCCTGATACCACGTATTCATCTCGTGGACCAACAAAGTTGACTAAAAAAGCGACAGTCAGTGCGAGATGACTAGACCGGACTGGTACTCACCGTCCTTTACTGTCTCCATGTTGCATGCACCTCTATACTTTCGGCGAGGGTACACAATTGGCAGTTGTAGCATCTCGGGGATCTTTGATTCTTCTTCTTCGTCCTCGTCGTCTGTGACATCAGTATCTTCCTCATGACACGAATCGTGCGAGACATCCATAGAATCATCGTAATTTGGAGTCGGTTTGTCGACCCTGTCGTAGGAGTGGTCAGATTCACAGCTAACTGAATGGGTTCTACGCCGCTTATTTGGTGAAAGTATCGGTGATTGAGAGGACCGCTTAGTTTCAGGTGAATCTCGAGTGGAGTATAGGTATACGGCGTCAGCGCTATATGCTAAAGCAAGTAATGAGACCATGTGATCGTCTGGGCAGAAGTTACACACAAAGTAACAACTGCGAGATGCCATTAAGTATAGCTAAAAATGATCCATCGTCTGTCTAGACACATACCTCGTGTCCATTATCTTGAGACATACGAGAACCTGTGATTTGTTCATGTCCAGAAAGCTCGTTTCTTGGTTTAGCTTTACGGCCGAATCGCCTGACGCATGTTGTAATGTCGTCGGGTCTGCATTCTATTCCCCACTGTTCTTTCAAACGACGCCCCATGTGTCTTCTATCGAAGAGATATGCCTGGCGTGTCCAAATGATGAAGCATGACTTCCGAGCTGCGGAAACAGTCTATGACCTACGTATGGTGACTCCCCGGCGACAACAAAGTTAAAAGGTGACAATGGCGAAAGTGCGATGGTAGACAGCTCCATAGGATGAAGATCGAGCAACGGTGACGGACACGTGTCGTACATTCTGGACTCAGAACACTTATGAGGTGTTCTGAGATCATGTTGCCTAACAGTCCCGTCCTAGGCAATAAACGCAATAATTAGGAAAAAAAGTAACGAAGAAAATAATCTGACTGACCTCAGCCACAGTTAAAAAGTAGTCTGGAGTGTTCTCAGTAACAATTCTTTTCACACGATGACGATGACACTTGATAACCCGAAGACATGCTTGGCGTTCTGAGTATTCCGTCAATTCTCCAGAGTAGTGGGATAAACCTCCGCGATTGACATCGAAAACGCGAACCTGAACTCGAAATATTGTTATAGTGATACAGGTAGTAGTAATGCAAAAACTCGTCAAACCTCTCGATCAGCTGCACATGTGGCAATTCGAGTGGAACTAGGCAAAATGTGTGTATTGAAAATGTTGTTGGTATGACCTGTATGGATTTTCGCGGTGCAAGTTAGAGGGTAATCGCCGGAGTCACCGGACGGGTCAAGACGCCATAAATGTATCCTATCCGTTGACGGTAGACGTTAGCTGAAACTGCATAGACAAGAGGTTAAGGCTATATGCCTTGTATCATCTCCTGCGCTGACGAGCACGGTACCATCAGCAGACCAATGCAGAGCGTTCACGCAACCGGAATGGCTCTGAGTACTGTCGTTTTCGCCTAAGACAGCCACCTTTCCCAGCCGAGTCCAAATGTCGGGGGATGCGGCGAGAGTTTGCCAAGGTCTGCTGCGCATGGAGGGTACCTCAGGATGGGGGCAGCGTCTCACATCTGCGAGGATGTTGTAAGTAGTTTTCCGGGGGTGACCTGCGTTGGCCAACTTCATGGCTGTCCCGCGCAAGGAAGATCACGTGCGTATTGTCCTTGCTAGGCTTGCTTTTAAAGGTGACAGTGACGACTAAAGTGTTGTATTACAAAGGATTCATTATGAAACACCTCATTCAGCCTAAATACACGAATAGGAAAAAACTCCGATGATGGTGTAAACATTGTGCATGCAACTCATGGCGGAATACGGTAGAATAGAGCCAGTAATCTGCCTCAAACGAGCATGCTGTGTTGCTCTCCCGACACCAACGAAGGCCGTCTTCATCGCAAGAATGCTGAGACAAGTATTTGTTGCGGTCGCGGTTGTGGTAAAGAGCAATGCAGCACACAAGCGTCCACTATATACTGAAAGCGTGGGAACGTACCAGTTAGCCTATTATGATGTTGAACCGCACCGTAGAGTTTCGCCAGGCTGTCGAAGAGAGAAAGAATGCCATTCCTGATGGGAAACGCCGCAAGATCTCCAGACCGCCTAGAAGACCTTTATCTGACCGGGATGGTGAGCAGACTGCTCTGGTGTCAAGCAAGGAATACGTCGCCGAGGCTTATACCATCGTAAGTCGCGTCAATACGCGCTGTTTGTGATACACTTTGACAATTATATATCCTGTGCCTTTATAGCTCAATCACATAACAACACTGTCGAGGATGCTCGGTAGCATACGACGGCCCTACCTAAATGTTGATTCTGGTGGTCCACTTCTATCCCGCCAGCCGTCCCGCCACCTCGATCTGGCAGGATCAGACGAGCATTGGACAGGTATCAGACACCTCAGCAACGAGGAACGAGACCAGATAGATCTACAAGCTCGTGTCATACTATCCCGTTGCGCAGATAGAGTCAAGGGGATGGAGGCACTGGAGAAACGTACGTTACAGCCACTTTTTAAACCATGTCTCCTTAACCTTAACCTTATCTCGACATCTACAGGCAGAGCAGAATTAGCTGCTAATAAGACCAATCCTATACTGCGCCTTCTACCTTCGAGGTTAACGCAGGACGCTACCTCCCAATCGTCTGACTATGTCGCAGCTCATCATTCTGGCATCACGTGGTTTTTAAACCGTCGTCTAGCAGAAGCGAGCCAAAACCAGAAAGAAATGCAGGAGGAGCGTATAAAACGCCAAACCGAACGTTCCCGAACCCTAGGCTCTGGAGCTGCAAAGGAGGCGATAGAGTTGGAGATGGGCGACCCGGAACGGTCCCGGAATGTGGTAAATCAGGGAAGTTGGCTAGACGGGATTAGTGGTCCATCTAGTCTGGCCTCAAGCCTTGCATCATCACTGACCGGTTCACACTCCCCTTATGGTTCTTCGCAGTTGACTCTTCGACAGCCATCATATCAGTCAACCACAAGTGAGGACTTAGTCCTGTCGGACGATGACACTGACGAGATTGAATTGACGCCATCACAAATTCTTCAATTTGAAACCGAGAATGCAAACATTTTGCGTTCTGTGCAGGATACCCTTGCATCAGTGCAGCTAGCCGAGTCACGTCTCCTTGATATTAGTGCTCTACAGATGGAGCTCGTAACGCATCTCACACGCCAGACAGAAGTCACGGAGCAGCTTCATGAAGATGCCATCGCCGCCTCATCTATGGTTGACAAGGGCAATACCCAGCTTCGAGAAGCTAGGCGACGTGCAAAAGATGGACGGATGTTCCTCTTGCTATTTTTGTTTGGCGCAAGTCTAGCGCTTCTCTTCGTCCATTTCTATTAGGGATCTTCATCCTGTCATCATGTATCCCCTTATCCTCACCCACCGTATAACCAACATCTGTCAATCATGTATCGTATTTGGATAATAAAAGCATGAGTCTTGTTCCCAGGTGGTTTCTCTGCCCCAAATTTATTGGCAATATAAATTACGTTCGAATTACAGTAATCGCCCATGTATAGCTTAGAGCTGGCAAAATCACTCTACTATCGTGTCCTTGATGATCGATCGTGGGAGAACAAGGAATGATTTGTGTGAGGTCCTTCTTCTACATCAACCAATGTATCAGTTGATAGATTTAGCAAAAGCGGGGCTCCTTCGCTAGCTTCATCTAATGCGTCCGCGGCCAACTCATTCACTTCTTGAGGAAGATCTCTAAGCGACTTGATCTTTTCTTGCGTTGTGCGATACAAAAACCTTGACATGCATATAACCTTAGTGGAGGGCTTGGGTGAGTGGAGAGGGCAATACTGACCATCCTAATCCAACTCCAAGGAGGAGACCTACTGCTATAGATGTCCCGTTGATTATCTGCGCGGCTGTGGTGCGGCTTGAGTAACACCAAAAGAGGGTATCGAAAGAAATTTATGCTTACTTGTGTCCATCTGCCCTCGTTGCTCCTTGTCAGAGAATTTGGCGATTCGAGAACCGATAAAAACCGCCAACAAAATTTTGGGTAGGAAGCAGACCGTGGCCAGCATGAACTGCCAAAATTTTACGACACTGATGGACTAAACATCGAATATGGTTTCATAGTTGAAATTATTGCGTTAGAGATAACGTACGGCGAATAACGGTTGTGAGTAGACATAGGGAGGAAAAGGCGACAATCGAATAAGGATAATTAGGGGTAAGCCTTTGGCTTCCTAGGTCACACGAGGTATGGTCAGCGCAGCCGGGGGAGGATAACAATGCACGAGCGCTGACGATGACTTGTTCCAACGCTTGCCACTGCTCATTCTTTGAAGTCCAAGAAGCAATTTTGCGTTTAAAAAGGAAGCGCAAGGTGATGAAAGACAACCCAGAGCCAATGAGGGTAGCTGGTGCTGCGACGTAGAAACCCTCCATGCCATAGGCGAAACCACACACAGTTGTGCTGGTCGAGAAACCCGCCATAGGAGGAAAGGAGGCCGCAACTGACGACCAAGATTCGAATAGACCGAGGGTAAGGCCAGATCCAACGTAACGATGATAATTACTTGCCCATAAAGCCCCCCAGGATCAACCAGCCGAAGCGCATCGCTCTAAGTTGCTGCGAAAGGTTGTAAAGGATCTGGAAAATGCGCACTGGTCCGAAGACAGCTATTATAATGAGAAGTGCGACATGGAACAGCACGATAAACCACACGAAACACTACAGCGGAGGATTAGAGGCCCAAGTAATGGCGAAAGGATATTCAAAACTTGCTTTCCCAAAAAGATTGAGTTTACGATAGCGAGAATATATACTACAGATATAATCTGCACATATATTTATACACCACTGTACTTTGCTAGTTGATGTCGACGTCGTCATAAGTGTTATTTCGCATCAGGCGACTGCGTAGGTGACGTCGGAGTTCTCCGATCCTCCGCTTGTCATGCCAAAGGTCGTGTCTCGTGCAGCTATCTCTTCCTCAGCAGATGGTATGTATTTCTATTATACAAACCGAGCAAATCTGACGGCTCGTAGCTAAACCCACACCATCGTCGGTAGCTGCTCTCAGAACATATTATTGCATATGCGGAGAGTATCTTGTAAATCTTTTCTTCTAACTTCACTCTCGGTGGCTTATCGTTCTTCAGCTAGTCATAGACCGAAATCTTTCAACTCTTCCTCGTCGTAAGACTGACAACGCCATCATCATTCGTTCGCAAGACACTCCAACAGCAAAAGCACGGATATTCAAGTTGAATGCTACTTCTAGTCGTCCCGTTTTGATTCAGAGAGATGGTGGCCATGAGAGACAGTGGCGGTTTCAGTGTCCACGCTGCACATTGCCCGTCGGGTATCAGACCACTCCTCCACCTGCTAAAGGACCTTTCCTGTACATAAATCGCGGGTCTCTAACGCAACATCAGGGTGAAGTGCCCCCAGACGCTTTTTCAGGAGAGAATGACGAATAGACTCTTAGCACATGTAAATTTTAATTTCTCTGGGTATATGCGGTGGACCCTGAATAACACGCATTAAAGTGTCATGAAATTCTAGAATCTGACTGCTGCCGATTTCTCGACGCTTTCTAAGGACACTTTGTGTCCTACTAATGTCCGGATATTATTGATGCCATAGCTAAAACCATTGCCAAATTCTCTTAGCGAAAGGTTCAGATACAACTTAACATAAGAAACTGACCGAATCATGGTCGGCCGTTCTAAGCTAAGACCCCAGCCATGTACTCGCACGTCTTTGGGAAGACCTAATGGTTCGAGCATTTCCGGACGGAACATGCCACTGTTACCAATTTCCACCCACTTATTTAATGCCGGATGGTAGGCAAAAATCTCCAATGACGGCTGCATAAAAAGAAACAAATAGATTCTGCCATCCGGAAGTGGAATATGAAGAAACATTACCTCGGTGTATGGGTTGTATGCGGGCTTGAACCGTAGATTCGTGATGCCCATTTTGCTGAAAAAAGTCTGCATGAAGCCTAAATACCCCGCGACTTCAATGAAGTATCTGCACTATAACCCACAATGATAAATACCGATAAGGTCACCCAACGTCAGACCTCGATCCGCCACAACACCCTCCACTTGATGGAATTCTGCTAAGTGGGTGGCGTCCATTGTCTCGTTGCGGAAGACTCGATCAATTGAGAACATTTTTACTGGTTGAAATCCTCCAGGCTGGTTGGCGATGCGATAGAGCATGTTTGTAGAGCACGCTGTTGTATGAGTCCGCAGTAACAACTTTGTGGACTCAGTTCTTGAAAAGGGTGCACGGTACCCAGCTGATCCATAGCCTCCTATAGAATGAACTGTGGAAACCCTTTCATAAAGCTCGGGTGGGGGGTCCAAAGAAGCAGAAGGATCTACAGGATCATGGTAAGGCGGCCCGGCAACAGGATCGTATCAGCATAAAACTACCTGATAAATAGAAGGTATCCTGTAGATCTCGTGCTGGGTGTTGCTGAGGCACAAAAAGTGCGTCGAAATTCCAAAAGCTCGACTCGACATATTTTGAAGTTGGCATCTCAGCGAACCTGTAATCGTCGTGGTGAGGAAAAGGCCTGCGATAACAATAGACTATGAAATCTACCCCATCTCAAGGAAAATGTTGCGGAACTCTTCCCGCACTTTGAGGAGGGGATGTAGCGCACCGCCATTGGTGGGTATCCCTTCAGCATCGAAATTATACTTTTTATAACTGGAGGTTTTCCATGTCCCACTTCGTGGCGGTATGCCTCAGTTCGAAAAGTAGAGGGGAGGTTAAAAACGCACGATGTCAACATCTCCACGGTCAAGTCGGTTTCGAGCTTCTCAAGCGATAAGCTGAAGTTCTGGCCTTTCTGTACTGTGAACCATGGAAATTTTCTGATGAAATTTAATTGAGATGATATTATGTAGAACATCGGGGCGCACTTTTGAATTGCAAGCTTTCTCTTTCGTAATTCCGCTAACGCCTTGTCCCCTGTTGCCAGTGTCCCGGTCGATTCTATCTCTTGCAATTCGTGCCGCGTTACGTCGGAGATGGAGGATACCTGCCAATGGTGTGGACTCTATCGGCGTGAAATGTTATGCGGTCGTGAAGAAGACATACCAGCTTCACCAAGCCGTCGCCCTCTTTCCCGACCCAGCCATTTTTGAATGCGCGTCCCTGACCCACTTTTGCAGCATCATCCCCAACTGTTGACTTAAGATCTTTAATGCTCAAAGGTGTGCCTTCGCCTTTGGCAGGAACAGCAGCCCAGACACGCGCTTCGTGAGACCCCTGCTGAGCGACTTGTGCACCTTCTTGTGTGAGGACATGAACTACTTCTTCCTGCGTAGTATACGTGATCATCTTCAGATTAATAGACATAAGTTTTCATACACGCAATGTAATGTTCTATGACACGCGTACTTCTCTGCTCAACAAGGAGTTCAGAGCACCGAGAATAAGAAGTTGCCCATCCTGGGACCTAGCAGATGGATGGTCTCCAGGAAGAGTAATATCCCGTGTATCTCGTATAACAGAGTCACGATCCAAAAGGGTGAGTATACGTTGCTGAACGACTTCCATGGTAAAAATCCAACGATTGCTTACGTACATATGAGTCATAAACTTTTCTATTCAATGCATGATCATAAGACTACACTTAAGCCAAGTCCCAGTAAAGTTAATTGTGGACAGATAATGCGACTCGCTTTGACGGCGGTGGTGTCACTTCACCTTCAACTTGCGCGTTATCAACGTCTTCAACCTTACGCTTTGTTCCAGTTAACCGTGTCTCTGGGGACATTGGTCTCTTAATTTCGGCTTTTAACGAGGACACAGCTATGGTCTTTGGAGGTGTCGATCGAGCACCAGCGACTTCCGGTGTACCTGAACGACTACGTTCTGCTGCAGCTGCCTCATGACGAAGACGAGAAGCTAACGAATCCGCTGTAGATGTTTCGGCATAGCATGTTGCATGATAAATCTAGTTCCAATGTAATGAGCAATTGTGATTTAATGACACGATAAGAACTCACCCTTCCCTGAACACGCACGGCATTCATCCACACCCAGTCCTCATCATCTTCCAAAAATTCGGATTTCAATGTCTCTTTGCATATCGGACACTGGATCGACTTTGCCTCGTCACCAGTAGGCACAACAACATATGATTCACGAAGCTTGGCCTCGTGCGCGGCTGCTGCCGCCGCCGCCGCCTCTTTCGCACTAGAGCCATCAGCCCGACGTTTGCCTTTCCCATCTACCAAAACATCATTCACCCAATCCTAGATTATAATTAAATTCCGCGGAAAGTGCCCTAAAATATGACAACTCACATCTGCTCCAACAAACCAGCTTCTATTATGGCCACGACCAGTGTTTTGACTAGCTTTTTGATTCTGTCGAAAATGCATGTCAAGATGATCTTCCATCTGCTTTTTTCCAACATGACCGTCGGGGTAACGAATGGCACACTGTCTACACTGGATAGGCATACGTTCATACAGAAATGGAACAATACCAGAACGATTTCTGAACAACATGTTGAAAAGTCGATTTATATTCAAGGAAATGCAACCACGCACTTGGTAAGATCAGATGTAGTTAATGTGATGTTCATACTCATAATATTCCGTTCGTACTCCCTGGAAGCTTCATGCCCTAAATCAGTAGACTTGGCATCCTCCAGAGTGTTCGGTGTAGCAGAAGACCCAGCAGCTAGGGGTGTACCAGTGGTGGATACAACTCCCGCTTTCAACAAACTATTGAACAGGTCGGCAATATTGGCAGATGGAACCCTGACAGGTTCCGATGACGATGTTCCCACTGCAGTAGGTTGAACTGATAAAAAAGATAATGGGTTAGGAGACTGGGAATGAGCGGGTTGTGAATAAGGATAGGCCTCTTGAACTGGATAATCAATAGAGGAACTAGGATAATGAGGTTGCAAAGTAGGAGGAGGAAACAGAGACTGGGGAGGCGGAGCATAAGCTGGCTTTGCAGGCGGTGGCACCGACGCAGCGTATGGCACGTGAGGTGAGGACTCGGGAAGCACAGCAGTAGTAGGTTGCGACATTTGTCGAAGTTGTTTGTCTATCGCCTGGAGTTCTTGCTGTTTTACATGTGTTGTTTGCACAATCGTTCGAAGCTGTCATCATGAGTAGAAGCATTATGATGGAGAAAGAATGGGTGAAAAGTATACATACTTGTTGTAGAACTTCTATATGTTGACTAGCAGTTGCGTCGTAAGGATTGACTTGGATATTACGCTGCTGCTGGGCAAGTGTCACTTCAAGGTCAGCAAGAACCTGATCTTTAGAAACAGTGGCAGCAGCGGTTCTAGACACGGTGTTAGGCCGAGATACCTGCTATCAAGCATCGGCAACGGTGTAAATATCATGGAGTATCCGCTCACGGGTGTAGGACTAGTGGAGGTGGACTGCCAGATCGTACGTTCGATTGCCACTTGCGGCACCACACCAAATACCTCCCGTCCATGTTGTCCGCCGTCACGCCAGGTCATGAGCATCTCCTCCATCTTGCTCCTGGTATTGAGATCAACTTGATAGTAGCTGTCCAAGAAGAGATCTGCGACGACCGGAGCAAACAGACCAGCATACGGTATAGGGACATTCTTTGAGATGGCATCGAGCAAGTACCAAGCAGGTAACTTGATGTTAGGTCCAACCTGCACGAACGTATATAAGATGAGTCAGCAGAGACGTCACGCTTTGCGTGATCAGTGGAAAATAAGGAGAAAAAGAACAAAAATAATAGAAATTTTGCAGCCGGAAACAGTGACGACAAAAGCGTCACTCAGTCGAGGGGCAGCAGCCAGCTCGACTGAAAACCAGTGATGGTGTTTAGACTAACTAAGGATTGTACGTAGATACATTCACAATGAAATTCATTTATATCCCAACTCATAGTGTCACATCGACAATGAGATAGTTCCACAGAATATGACTCGAAACACTCACCCTACGAATGTGGGCTTCTAAACACTGTACAACAACGTGGGACATTCGTGAGAAATCCTGAGCAATCATGGACAAATTCTGGATGATAGGCCTCGAGTTGAAAGTGAGAGCGGCAAGTTGAGTTGCATAGAACTGTCGAAACCCATTTGGATCGTAGAGAGAGGTATGAAGTGTTTGATACTGATAGCCACTTGGCTGGGTATAGCCCACAGGGACTGCGCTGCCATATGCTTCGGGATAACCATGCAAAGACATTCTCAATGTTGCAAAAGGCAAATTTTCGTTGTGAGTCGTGACAGAACGCTTATTACTACGGCCAAGTGGTGATGGTAGAAAGCAAGGAATGTGTTCAAATCTTTGTCATTGTTTGGCATCATTTCTCCGACCAAGTGCCGAGGCTCGTGCCGAAGTTAGATTTCGCAAGCTTATTTGTCGTCCTCAATTCCTGCAACACACCAACGGTGAGTATCCCCATCTGTGTTATCGTTCATGATCTATAGAGTGTGGACGCTACCTTTTTGGAGAAATTCCGGAAAGACACTGGGTGGAAGACGATGGATGGTGTCTGGCGTGTCACGATGTACTATTGCTAACCTCTCATTCTAGATGCGCGACGTTCTCCAGACCGAAGAACTTGAGATTCCTGAAGGGGTCACTATCGCTATCAAGTCACGCTTGATAACCGTTGAAGGTCCAAGAGGAAAGATAACGAAGAATGTTCGACATGTAAACATGGATATTCAACTCATCAAGGGCAAGACCAACAAAGTCCTTTTAGCGGTTTGGCAAGGCGGCAGGAAACATGTTGCTTGCCTACGAACAATTAAAAGTTTGATACTCAACATGGTCACTGGAGTCACCAAGGTGAACCACAGTCCCCCAATATACCGTCCAACTACTAACTTATCCCTAGGGATTCGCATACAAAATGCGTGCGGTATACGCACACTTCCCTATTAATTGCATTATTCAGGAGGATGGGAAAGCTTTGGAGATTCGGAATTTCTTGGGCGAGAAGGTTCAAAGTCCCATTTGCAGTGGTACCTTCATTGACTAAATTCTCTTGATAGATTGTCCGGCACGTGAAAATGCTTGAAGGTGTGACGGTGATTGAGTCTAAAGCACAAAAGGATGAGATCGTCTTGGAGGGCAATGACATAGAAAACGTATCACAGTCTGGTATGTCAACTCTCAGTATCTATGGACGTTATCAACTGTTGATTCTGCACAGCTGCATCGATTCAAGGTGCCTGTCGTGTCCGGAACAAGGATATTCGCAAGGTCCGTGGCTGAATTCGTGTCCATAATAAACATCAGCTAAATACCTCCTCTTCCAGTTCCTGGACGGTGTATGTGCATCTTTATTCTATTTATGCTTTTTTCACTCAATCATTTCTTTCCCTTAGGTGTACGTATCAGAAAAGGGGAAAGTCGTTCAAGATTGAGGCTTTCTACCAAATAGTTTCTCATGTCCCTATGTTTCTAAAACAATGCTATGTGACATGTGCTAATGATAATGGTTGCTGTCATGCACGAATAGCTTTCAGCGTATACTTAAATTGGAGTCGCTTCCCCATTCTATTTGTTTCCAGGCGTTAGGTTCAATTGCTCTGTTCAGATTCACCTAGCTAAGTGAAACATCCAGATTCACCTGAACTCTGAGGCCTTGAGGTCCCACCAAGATTACTTATAACTTATCTCAGACCAGATTAAGATTCTTGAAATGTCGATACTCATAATTCGTGATTTGTGATTATTAGGAGGTTAAATGCGATCGGTGAACCATTGTGACTACCACGGATTACTCTGAGGCTGCTCACTTACATCCCAAGATAATGAATACAGAAGGCTATTCCTAACACGTTCACTGGGTGTCCCATTACTAAGCAGTGTGTAAAAAATTACATAACATCTGCTTCCGCTCGAATATATAAAGCTGGAAGTTTTTTCCATTTTATGGAACCCGTGGACAGACCCACTGTTACATTCTACTGCAGGTAAGATCATCTCTTTTCCATTTCATCTCACTCCTAGACTTCCATATGGCGGTGATGACATATATATTCACACTGGAGGAACGCTCGGCCTATTAGGTCGAAGAGTCGTGACTTTCTTCTACAACGGTAGCTGAGCCTTTGGACATATCCCTTATCATCATCAACAATCCTCCACAAACTTATGGCTCACTTTTCATCTCCAGGTGTGCACTTGGACCAAGTGGTCGCCAAAGGCTCGTTCTCCGATGACTTCCGAATAATGATATACTGTACTGCCCTGCGTTATATATACACATCAATGCGACATTGCACCTATTTCCTTCCACGTGAGTCTCACTTAAATACATTGTTTTGGCTGGCGAAGGAGGAGCAGCGATGACGACAATTTTTATATCCTAATGGCGGAACGCCTGAGGTGTAATGATTTGCCTACTACAACGGTATCCGAGCTGTTTTAACGTTTGATATCTATGACCTTCCGTCTCGACATCTGATACGATTGGGGCTTTCACAGATATATCAATCCTAGTACCCATGTTTGGTATCTTCTTTGTGAAGAATGTTTCACACTGAGACCTCGTGGTATTGGTTATATAGACTGGATGATACAATATTCTTCAATGTATAGTGTGACTATGTGGAAGACAGTGGTATCAGGAATGCAGCCTTTACCATGCGTTCATGGTGTCTAAGATACTCTGCCATGGATTTTCAGACGTATTGAGTTCCCCACATTTGGTCACTGGAATCATTGGTACTGCAAAGGCAGTTGAGGGTTGGACGAAACCACGGGTGTTCTCCTGAAGGGAATCGGTAATGTTGATTTCTGGTATCTCGCCATCTGCGACCGCATGCATTTGAGGTGTCACCGGTCCATCTGAGTCTACCGATGAACCACTGGACACCAGTGAGAGTGGCAGTGTTCTTGAATTTCGTCGAACTACCGACGAAGGAATCGTTATATTCATACTGTAATGAGCTTGTAGCTTGGCAGATTCCTTCACTGATGGGATAATAGTTCGGATGATCTTGAGCCCTCGGGGCTGCACCCTTCCCATCCCAGGACTGGACACTTTGGCTTGGTTTTGTCGGTTGAATTGGTCATAAGTAGGTGAAGCAAGCGTGAAGGCTAATGGATGTAATGCAGTAGGAGCTATCGCAACTCTCAATGCTCGGCGTTGGTAGCTATAGTATTCAGGAAGACGACGTGTGGGGATACCGAAATGCTTAACCTTTTGGATGGCAGCTTTGAAGTCCTTGATGTTTATGCGCTTTGCGGGATTTATCAAGAATACGCGTGAAAGAATATCATGAACATCGGGATATAATGGAACAAAGAATCTAAATAGATGCGGTTGTTTGACGAATTCCTAAGACGCAAGTAAATAATGCGAGAGATCTGATTATAGAAATCCTGAACTTACGCTGAAAAATTGATCAGTGAGATCGGCAACACTCCAAGGGGCTTTTAGGCGACATGTAAGATTTAAAAGTAGAATGCCCAAAGACCATATATCATTAGGAGCCGTGGCATAAGATTTATCATTAGATAATGCACCCCAGCATTCGGGACTCATATACCAAGGAGAACCTGTCCGCATTTCTGTGCTAATGCAGTTAGAGGTAGCAAGTCCAAAATCTGAAAGCAACGCTTTATGACCCCCTTCGCAGAGAAGGATATTTTCAGGTTTTATGTCACGATGGAATACGCTGAAGCTATGGTCAGGTTCTGGTTGGCTGAGACAAAATAGACATACCTATGAGAATGACAGTACTCTATAGCATTAAGAACTTGCGTGAAAATGTTCTTTATTTCGGTATCGTTTCCGAGGTATAACTTTTTGTTGATCGCGTACCAAAGATCACGGTCCGGGCAGAGCTTCATGACCATGAACTGGTGATTTCTCTCCCTAAATGTTTCATACAAGGTGACGACACCGTCGCATTCACTGACCCGCTTATGCAGCTCGAGCTCCAGGCGCTGGCGTACGAAGTTGCGTTCATTGAGTGCAGTGCGCAAAACCTTTACCGCACATTGCTTGGGGTTCCTGCCCCCACCACGGTGAATAATGCCCCGATAGACTGCTCCATAAGATCCCTCGCCCAGGAGGGAAACAAGTTCGATGCGATTATTACCGACACGTTGGCCTACAAGATGATTGGGGACGCAACCCATAAGTAGAGACCGTTGACAAGAGAAAAGAGATATTGCAAAGCCATTTCTGGGAACAACTGCTTTATATGCTGGGCTACTTGCCACCAGCAAGCTCTAGACCGTGTTTCAACCTCCCGGACCGCGACATGTCACGTGTGACGCCAATCGAACGTGGACTGCCCATGTTCCAATCTTATTTAGAGAGTCATGGACCCCTGATAGATTCTGTACAGGGTCTGGTTTGTCCCGGTAAGGCATCTTGTTATAACACGATGGTATTGAATACAACGCGAGTGTTGTATAATGATGACACTGATGGTTCTAAACTGGCCCCCATGCAAGTATCATGAGGTCCAAAGTTGTCTTTTAGTTCAGACACAAATTTGAGGTAGTTATTGATCCAGGTAAGGTCAATTTCTGAAGAGAGCATGGGTTCAAACCAGTCCAAGGCAGTTCTTTTCAAGTATGATAGTACATAGGTAACTTTCATACTATTGGATAAAAAGGTATCAGGACAGCCTTGAAAATTCAGATTACATTGAACTAGGAAGGGTTGGAGTTTATGACTATCAAAGCCATCAAAGGTGTCTGGTTCTCAGACCTTGGTCTGAGGCAAAGATTTCTTTGAGGATAACAGGTTTGTTGGCCAACATAGTGATGGCTTCAGTGAGGTTTGGAATATCATTTGAGCTTTTTGAAGACATTCTTTGGGTTTGTGGCTAGGAAAATGTTGGGTGGTGTCTGTTTGGGATTGTGTTTGGAGGATGAGTTTGATAGTTCAGGGTTAGGAGCTGGTATGGGGTTGTTTATGGGGTTAAGGGGTGTACAGTGGGTCAAAAAACTGCCCCAATGTTTGTGCATTTTAGAAAGATTGATATTTTGTGAAGGAATGACATCAGCAAAAGTTCTGGAAATTTCACATGATATACTAGAACATGTTGGCTATCTACCAACTTAAGAAATCATGTGAGTCCAATCAAAAATCATTGCTCAATAAATCAAACAAAATAATCACTCATTGGGGCAGTTTTTTGACCCTCTATTATTTTCTCTAATTTTCAATGTTACACACCAGTATAAGGTAGGAGTAGGTCATGTGAATTATCAACATGTCATGTGACCTTATTTGTATCAATTTGGCATGTTGAACTTTGTTCATTCATCTCCTTGACTCCTTACTACCACTATGAAATCCATCTCTGCTGAAAAGCATTCTTCTGTTGTTTCTCTCCTCAAAGAGGGGTATTCCCATCATCAAATTCAAGCTAGGACTGGCCTGGGGAAGGGTACTATTGGCAGGTGTCAAAGTATGATCTACTGAGCCTTGGCTCACTCAGTCATACTGACCAAAGTCCCCATGTACCATATTACAAGTTACAGACTCATAAGTCTTATAAGTATGTTTGGCTCGGTTCAGTACATCCCACTTCTTTATATTCTCATTTATTCCATCACTTCACTTTGGTAACCCTCGGTACATGTACAGGCATGTATGCCTGCTTTTCATGTTTTACTATTCTTACCCCCATATCTTACATTCTTGTTTCCATGCCTTGTGCAATGTTGTTGCATATCTTATGGTGACTCATTCTCTATATAAGTAATTAGCATCATGTCTGTTCAGATTATTGACTAAGTTAGACATATGCTACCATTCTTTAAATTAGTAGTCCAATTGTTTGGTACTGAGCATCTTGGAACCCTACTGAGCATCAGTCTGAAATCTAGTGGCACGGGCAGGGAGATAGGTGCTGTTAGGATCTCACTTCACGAGATCTCCATTGCTTAGTCAATCATGATTAAGTGTTCTCTTTCTGATTTCAGAAATCCCACTCAGTCTCTATTGATTTCTCATCCTAGTTCTAGACCCCACTTCAGTTTATTCGCTTCACAATTCCACTCATGATACGTTTTCCTATTCAAGTAATTTCCATTGCCTCGTGCAACAATCTTTGTAACAACTTCACCCAAACCTTATTCTTACTCATCTGTGTTTCACCTCACCTTTGTTTTAATTCCTGTTCTGGAAACCCCTTTGTTCTTTTGATTTGAAATCATTCTGACTAATTTGAAATACTAATCTCATATATAATGCGTATGTAAATTAGTAGTTCAGCAGTCAGAAAATTGACTAAGATTACCCTGAGCTTTCAGTTAGACCTCACCCTCAGAAATTAGGGAATCTATGAGATCTGAATGGTGCAGCACATAAGCTGAAGCCAAGCCCTACTCTGAACCTTGGCCCAAAGTTACAACCTTGCTCAAGTAATATGCAAGAACCTCAACTCAGCCCATTCTTAACAGGTGCAATGCAAGTATGTTGAAGCCAATGCCATGTCTGCTTCAGCTCATTGGACCAAGCTGAGCCACCCAAACCAAGGGTGTGTGTGTGTGCATGCACTTAACAGTATAATCTGAACCAATCATCTTCCTGTCTTTTATCACTACTCAAACAATATGCCTCCTTGTACTAGAGCTATTGCATGAGCTGAGCACAGTTGGCTCATTACAGTCTTACAGTGCAGAGTGGGTGGCATATCCTCCACCCTGCCTCTCTGCTTCAGTCATAATGCTTTGCCCCACTCACTTCACTCTCTTGGTTCCCCCTTGCAATCTGCTCAAATTGAAGAGGTTATTGATGATGAAATATATGCAACAATGCGATAATGAATACAATAACAACCTGGACAGGAGCAAATGCAATTCAGCTAGGCCAACCAAGGTCCTGTCATGATTTTCCCATTCTCTTTTCTATCACTTGTTATTTGGGCTCTGCTACTCCACCAGACTACATGTACAGTTATTAGGTAATTAGTTAAAGCTCAGCCTTGAGCTGGTTAATACACTGACAAGCTTCATTGCTCAATCTCTACTCCACTCCATAACACTGAGGCTTTTGTCATTGCTGACATTAGCTCAAGACTACCATACTCCTATCATGGATGTTGAACTCCTACAACAGATCCTAAATAGCCTACAGCAAAACAATGCAGACTTGACTGTGATGGTCAACAGCCAAACACACCAATTCAACCAACAACTGGCTGCACTACAGGTATCCCAGTTGGCATCTACAACCAACTGAGAGAGAGGAAAATTTGCAAGGCCAGATGGCTCAGCAGAGAAGATTGATATTTTCCTACGTGAGCTCTACCTGAACTTTGAAGATGAGGCATTGTACTTCCAGGTGGATCACATGTGAAAAATCTGCTTTGCCTTGTCCTATATGAAGGTGAAGTTTGCGGCTCAGTGGGAAAGTTGTATCACAGGGGAACTAGAAGTGGGGGCATGCAGCTACCAGAGTTGGGAGGAATTTTGTATGGAGCTATTGGTGACATTCCATGACCCAAACAAAAAGGAGATGGCTCAATGGAGGCTGGAGCAACTGAAACAAGGAGGGAAGCCAGCAGCAGAGTTCTTTGTGGAATTTGAGGAACACCAGTCACAGGCAGGATATAATGATGAAGGATATGTCACTCTGCTCAAGAAAAATCTATCCCCACAAGTGGTGGAATGGATCTATACACTGGAAACCATCCCAACAATGTATGACCAGTGGAAGTCATATGCCCTCCATTTTGATAGCCACCTGCGTGAATACCAGGCAACAAGGAAGGGGACCATGAAACCTAAGGTGTGGCAGACTCTTAGAAGTCAGAAAATGGCCTATACTCCACAAGGTCAAACCATTCCTCAGCCATTCACTCCCCCATCCACACAGGGACCACAGCCCATTGTTAGATCCTAGGTCCCCTCCAACGAATCTCTGTCCTAGCACCCATTTATCATTCATCCCCACGCTCCTCCGGATCGATCTCAGCCCTCTAGACAGATCTTGATCCTCCGCTGGACTCCGCGCCACGGACAACTCCCACGTGACCTCCGCATACTCCGCACTCTGTCTCTGCCTTTTCTCCCACATCATCAGTCCAATACACGGA
>QFEC01008058.1:0-66703 GCA_003316585.1 Gomphus bonarii
ATTCTTCCGCTCTTCCTCCTCCTTAGCCTCTTTCTGCTTCCGCGCCCGCTCCTCAGCCTCTTCCAGCTCCCACCACTCTGCTTCTTCATGCTCCTTGTGAAGCTTCTCCTTGCATTCTTGTTGCTGTTTTACGTGGCATTCCTCGAGTTCGCGCATTTCCTCGTCAGTCTCATAGCCCATTGGGAGGAAGAGTGGGGTGCGACTCGGAATGATGGTGGGGGTGGTGGTGGTTGAGAGAAGAAAACACGTCAAGAGCACTAGCCCCCAACGATCTGTTACGTCAAATAGGCATCCAAAACCTTAATAGGATCAACTCCGCTTACCGGCTTCGTGGGCTCAGCCGTTAAAAGGGAGGTACTGTCAAAGTACGATTTACCGAGCCTCGGTTCACTCAGTTGCAACGACCGAGGTCCTTCCATCAGTCCTTAACTTACAAGTCTTAGGATCACGTTTGGCTCAGCTCGGTTATGTTCTACTTCACTCCATCTTATCCTTTTCACTCACTCGCTTCGCTTTGGCACCCTTTGGTACATGTACAGGCATGCATGCCCACCTTCATTCTTTCTAGTACTTTCACTCCACATACCCTCATCCTAGTTTCCATGTTTAATGCAACCCTGTTGCATATCTTAAATGTTTCTCTTTCCCTATATAAGCTACCTATTATCTGTATGTATTCTTCATTCAGATAATCAACTTAGTTAGACATACATCCTCTAGTTCTTAAGCCCCTTTGTCCAATGCTCAGTTCCAACAACCTCGGTCACCAACCAAGCCTCGTCCAAAATATAGTGGTTCAGCGGATAGATAGGCGCAACGCACAAACATTGAAGCCAATGCCATGTCAGTCTTCGGCTCATTGGACCGAGCTGAACCACCCAAACCAAGGGCATGTTGTGCACGCACTTAACACTCACATCAAAACCCCAATTCCCACCAAAGGCTCATCATTCAAGACCTGAATAAAATCAGAGAAGTTATTAGTTACTATCATAGTGTCTCACAACATTTTGAGCACACATGTTTTGTATTTGATTTAATATTAAATTTGCACTTTTCACAAAACTTAGAGCCAACCACTCAGTACAGGTGCTAAAAGGCCATCTCCACCAGGCCAGGTCATTAGATACACACAGACAGATTCCATAGCATACACCCCAGGATAAACATTCCAATCAACTCTCAGACTAACACTCTTAGTTTAGAAACAATCCCCCACTCTCCAAACACTCTTAATTACAGGTGCAATGAAAGTATGTTGAAGCATATGCCACGTCCACCTCAGCTCATTGGACCAAGCCAAAAACCCAAACTAAGGGCATGTGTGTACACACTTGAAAGTGGCTGTTGCTTTGTGTGAAGTGACCCACCTGCTTTGCTTTCTTGGCTCTAGGTAGTAATTTATCATCTTTTTATTTTGACATATACATCCTTCCCCCACTCATAAGTGTTGTGTAAGTTTGGCTTCATATGGTGAACCATCTCATAAGGCATCTTGTCTGGAAGAGCTCATGTACGCATGAGGTTTTTGATGTAATTGGCATGCTGAATAGTATATCCCCATAGGTTCTTTGGGAGATTGATTCTAACAGCATGGCATGGACTTTTTCAACCAAAGTTTGGTTCAGGTGCTCAGTTACTCCATTTTGCTCAGGAGTGTCATGAACCATATACCTATGTCTAGTGCCTTGCTGATATTCATTGAATTCAGCACTAGTATACTCACCCCCTCAAGCTGAGATTAGAGTTTTGATGTGTACACTGTGCTGGTGAAGCATCATCACCTCATAGAGCTTGTATTTGGAAAATACTTGATCCTTTGTGTTCATTAAGTATAGGACTGATTCTCTTGAATGATTGTCAGTAAATGACATGTAGTATGACTTTTTATTGATTGTCATATGTCTGGATGGTCCCTATACATCAGAATATATTTTATCTCCAATGTGTTTTGAATGTTTGCTTGGTTCTTTTGGGAGAGGTTTGCATGCTATTTTTGATTCGATGCATGCTTCACAAGTGATTCTACCTTTTGTATTCATGGGCTCAAGGCCCAATACCATGCCACAGTTCACTAGATATCTCAGGGCTTTTGCTGATATGTGCCTGAGTTTTCTGTGTATCTTGATAGCAGTAAGGCATAGCTGAGTGGTGTTTGACAAGATTAAGGGCCAGAGAGATACAAGAGAAATAAAGTTGTTTATGTTATTTTTGTTGGAATATGAATTTTTTTTTTGTTTTATGGTGATTGTGGGGCAATAGAAAAGACTCTCTTTTGTTTTTACAAGGTCAGAACTAAATATTACATGAATAGGAGGCAAGGGAAGTGGTGAGACATGTGTACATGAGGGGATGATGCATACATGACATCATATGGAAAATACTTATTACACAGGCATTGTGGAAGGAAGAAAACAACAAAAGATAATAAAGTACATACTAATGAACCTAGAGCCAGAAAAGCGAACATGTTTTATCAGGGCAGTGGCTGGCCAGGCTCGTGCCGGTCCTACAATATACGCAAGCACGACAGGTGCTTCGGTTTGGCTAAAGGTGAGTGGAATCTTGAATTAGAGTGATTCAAGTTTTCAGATGTGATGGGAATTATTGAGATGATAAGAGAGATGAGTGTCCTGTAATTTTTATGTAATAGAAGTTGAATCATGGATGGGAAAATGATTTTATTGTTTTGTATAATGGTGCTATTAAGTGCTCAGGGCGTTAAAGTCTCAGATACCTGTAAAAGGCTTTTGACAGTAAGCAGAATGAGTTTTTGATAATATAAATAAAGTAAAGTGTTATTCAATCTGACAACCAGTATCAGATGTAATAACATTTCACTTATACCAATATTGTCATTGTGGAGGGGATCCTGGGTCTTTGGCTTCGAAATACATTTATATGGGCACTTCATCTCAGGGGCAAACATGTTGTAAAGACAATAGAATTTGATGGGGGATGAGGAAAAATATGAAATAAATCTTGAAAAATAGCTTCAATCACACCTGAATATTGTGTGGAAACAGGTAGCCATATAGGCTCATTGTCATCAACATCGGTTGAAAATACGTGTAAATGTGTATATATGTGCTTATATGCACTCCAAATAGATTGGATTCACCATGCAACTTCAGAATAACATTCCCTAACATGCATCAAATGGTTTTGATTGTGATAGCTTGTTAACTTTGTCATAGAATTTGTTAGAATCATTATTTTCATGAGATTTGTGATTTTGCTCATTATCTAACAGTGTTGTGATTAATCTCATTGTCCAAATGGTAGAGGCCATGTAATATCACTGCCTGAAGTAATATATTGCCAGACAAGCTTCTGATCATGTGCTTCTGGTATGCAAACTCAGTTTGGTTCCCAGCCTCATCACACTGGGCAATAGAAATGAGGGTGAAGGTGATTTTTGGACCATATAGGTTGTCTTTTAAAATCAAATTAACTGCTTTCCCTTTGACTCTAGTAGTTAGCTTGAGCTGACCACTGCCATAAGCTTTGAAGCTGCCCCTATCAGCTGCTCAGATAGTCTGTGGTGCAGGGAAGCTGTAGTAGTTCTCCAGCATCCTTCAGTGAGGCATCATATAGGAACTTGCACCTATATCTAGTATTATTGTATCTCCTGTGCTATCTTTGATAGTGGCCACATAGTCATGATTAATAAATGCTGTAGATTCTTCATCTTCCTCATGAGATGAGCTCTGTTCATTGGCTACACTAGCTTTGCCTTTTCCCTTCTCATTCTTCTTCTTAAATCTGGACCTTCTCTTTAGTCTAGGTCCTTCCCACTGCCTTTAGCCCAGCAGTTCTCAATAGAGTGGCCCAGCTTCTTGCAATTCATGCATATATATGCCTTTTTCTCTGATGTACCAACAAATCCTTGCTCCCTTTAGGTAATAGACAAAGTTTTTCATCTGTCATACTGAGATTTAAGGATGATATTATCTGGGTCCAAATGTTTTCCAACATCCTCAAGGGATGTGATGAGGGCATTCATAACTGCTTCATAAGATGGCAGCCATGAGGCAAGCAGGATGTCTAGGAATTCCCCTTCAGAGATTTGTGCTCCCAAGTCATTGAGTCTAGCATAGAGATCTTGTGCTTTATCTAGGTGCTCCCTGAGATCATCATCCTCTGAGCATTTCATGTTCTGGAGTTGTCTCTGGATGGTTGTCAAAGTACAATCTACCGAGCCTCGGTTCACTCAGTTGTACCAACCAAAGTCCAGTGTACCATATTACAAGCTACAGACTTCCAAGTCTTACAAGTACTATTCAGTTCAGCTTGGCTTGGCTTGGTACCTCACACTTCAATTATATTCTCATTTACTTGCTCACTTCACTTCAGTTACCTTTGGTACATGTATGGGCAAGTATGCCCACTTTCCATATATTACTATTCTTACATCCATACTTTATATTCCCATTTCCATGCCTTGTGAAATGCTGTTGCATATCTTATGGCACCCCATTCTCTATATAAGTAATTAGTCCTCATGTATGTATTCTCCATTCAGATTATCAACTAAGTTAGACATACGCTACCAGTACTTAAGTTAGTAGTCCAACCGTTCGGTACCAAGCATCTGTCCAAAATCTAGTGGCACAGGCAGGAGGATTGGTGCAATGCAAGAACGTTGAAGCTGATGCCACATCTGAACCTCGGCTCATTGGACCAAGCCAAACCACCCAAACTGAGAGCATGTGTGCACACACTTAACAATGGTAGTGATAACCATTTTTGGTTTCTTTGTCATTTCTGCTACCAATGTATCCCAGACTTCTTTAGCACTTCTTTTCTTCTTATCAAAGTACAATCTACTGAGCCTCAGTTCACTCAGTCATACTGAATGAAGTCTGGTGTACCATATTACAATTTACAGACTCCCAAATCTTACAAGTATATTCAGCTCAGTTCAGTACCTTGCACTTTGATTATATCCTTGTTTATTCACTCACTTCACTTCAGTTACATTCAGTACATGCATGGGCATGTATGCCTGCTTTTCATATATTACTATTCTTACATCCATATTCTATATTCTTGTTTCCATGCCTTGTGCAATGTTGTTGCATACCTTATGGCAACTCATTCTCTATATAAGTATTTAGTCCTCATGTATGTATTCTCTGTTCAGATTATTGACCAAGTTAGACATACACTATCAGTACTATAGTTAGTAGTCCAACCATTCAGTACTGAGCTCTTGGAAGCCTACCAAGAATCCGTCTGAAATCTAGTGGCATGGGCAGGGAGATAGGTGCAATGCAAGTACGTTGAAGCTGACACCATGTCTGACCTCAGCTCATTGGACCAAGCTGAACCACCCAAACCAAGGGCATGTGTGCATGCACTTAACACTTCTCTAACATGAGTGCCAGTGATTCTGACACTGAGACCAAAAATTGGGTTTTGACAAGCTCTTCTCTGGCTAGATATTTTTCAAGTCTCTCCTCAGCCTTGTCAATTTTGGCCTCCTCTTCATCAGTGAGGATATGCCCTTTAGCAAAGGTGGGAGGATCAGGTGGCTTATCAACAGTGCCATCTATATGCTTGAGAAGGTTCTTTGACTCAAAGTAGCTATGGAGAGTGGCTTGCCACAAGGACCAGTTTGATCCATCAGTAGCTAGCTTCCCTATGTACAAGGGCAATTGCTCTGTTTGCTCCCCAGGGCCCATAACCTGTGCAACTTTTCTACAGTAGTTAGCAGAGAATTAATGTGAAATCTATCAATTACACTAAAGTAAAAGAAATAATGAGAAAAATGTATCAATACACTAGCTGGATCACCTCCTCAGTGGTGGTTCACACTGAGGAGGAAGCACATATGCGGGCAGTGTCTCACCCACATATATGCATGAACTGGCACTTTAGCACCAGTCTAGCACCCATCTGATAACCAAGGGCACAGAGCAACTGCTTGGGCAGTTCCTTCCAAGCTATGGGAGCATGCACATAGCCTCAAGGCAGAGTCAAAATTGAGTGCTGCATGTATATTATACAGCAAAATAAAGTCAGAACTCATAAACACATATAGGGAAAAATTCTGAAAAATATTAGTGAATATATTGAATTGTTCTTGAGTGTTTTTGAGCAAGAAAATGGTATATATTAAGGTTGATACTCTCAAAGGTGGTATAGTGCATATATGCACCCTACAGGTTAGGCAAAGCATATGCTTGGTCTCAGTCCTTTTACCTGCAGGTAAGCTCAGTCATGGACTGACCAACTGCTGCCATTGAGGCACAGAACCAGCTGATACAGTAGCAGCTGGTTGTGGTAGAATATGGGGTGCAGTACCTCAGGCAGATGGTCTGGGTACAGGTACTAATTGGTGAAGACATATGGCAGATTGCCAGGTGATATGACAAGGGGTTCAGGCCAAGGCCTGATATGCTGAGGGAGTCCTGGTCTCCTCAGAGTGACTGGGTGCTGGGTTCATATTGGATGGGTGACTGAGGCAATCTTGTCTTGGTTTTGAGGGAGATTTGGTTTGGGATGAGGAGCCAAAGGATAGGGAGGTGGAGGATATACAGGAGGGTGAAAAAATACAAGAAAATGAGATATTTTTTTTTATAATCTCAGTTCAGAAGAAAAACAAAGCAAAGTGAATGGACTTTAAGATAAAATAAGAGTAAGCATGAAAGTGACAAGTGACAACTACCAAGTTTGTCAAAGTACAATCTACCAAGCCTTGGTTCCCTTGGTCGTACTAACCAAAGTCTGACCTACCATATTACAAGCTACAGACTTCCAAGTCTTACAAGTACTATTTGGTTTGGCTCAGCTCGGCTTGGTACATCACACTTTACTATATTCTTCATTACTCGCTCACTTCGCTTCGGTTACCTTTGGTACATGTACAGGCATGTATGCCCACTTTCCATATATTACTATTCTTACTTCCATACTTTACATTCTCATTTCCATGCCTTGTGCAATGTTGTTGCATATCTTATGGCACCTCATTCTCTATATAAGTAATTAGTCCTCATGTATGTATTCTCCATTCAGATTATCAACTAAGTTAGACATACGCTACCAGTACTTAAGTTAGTAGTCCAACCATTCAGTACCGAGCACCTTTAACCCCTACTGAACATCAGTCCAAAATCTAGTGGCATGGGCAGGAGGATTGGTGCAACGCAAGAACATTGAAGCTGATGCCACATCCAAACCTCGGCTCATTGGACCAAGCCAAGCCACCTGAACCGAGGGCATGTGTGCATGCACTTAATAAAGTTCAGGAAAAGTTCTGCTCAGTATGTGGATGCAAAACAGGGAGGAGTGAGTGAGTTAGAAACAGAGGGATTATTTGTGTATCAGAGGGTATCAGAGGCAAATGGTTAGACAAAGAAATATACTTAGATTGACCATTGGTAATTATAAAAATGACTATTGAAAATGCAGAGAAAGGACAGGAATCCAAGGGAGCCATGATCCTGGCTTGGCAGGGTAGGCTGAGTGAAATTTGGTGACAATCTCAGGTGCATGACTGAGTTCAGTTGCAATAATCCAGGATATCTCTTCATTAGTACCTTCATAACCAGCCCAGTAGACCAGGTGAAGAAGGCTACACAGTTTTCAGTATTAGTCCACCTTAGAGTCAAAGATCTCAGCTATCTCATGCTTGATTTTGTTATAAGTAAAGGGCAAAGAATACCTTTGGAATATGGGTATATAGATAAAAACACAAAAATTAGGTATAACATCAAAAATAGTATAAAAACAGCAGGTATATAAACAGGAAATCAAGGATATTAATTGTAAAAAGCTATCCCAAAAAGAATCACATCCTTAACTACATTCCCCATCATTCTGCAATTATTTTACATGTATTCTGGACACGAGACTCAATTCCTGGCACTTTAGCACCCCAGCAGCTAAATGATCAGAAGGTATGGAATAAAGATAGGGAATGGTACAGAGACATAGGGGACATCAGACAAAGCAGGAATTTGTTGGAAGTACAGTAAGAATGGAGTGGAAAAGGTCCAAGACAGACAGGAGCTTGGGGAGAGCCTAGATGATCACATATATGTTACCACCAGAAGTCACTGATCACTTCGCACTTCTTACAGCATGCTACTGATATAGTGTAGCATGAGGGACACAAGAGGATCAATGAGAGAAGGTCTAAGAGTGATTTGCAATAATTTTCCTTATTTCCAATAGCCCAGCTATAGTATACACAACTCCCTATCTTTGTACAGAGTGGAAATCTGCTGCTTCTGATCAAATGTAGTTATATTTCCCTTTTTCTTCTTCATCACTAGTTAGGGTTCTATCCTTTGTATAAGTACTATAAGTCTCATAGGTAGTACTACAGCAAATAATTCCCTATTGTTTGTTTACTCCATGTTCTGTTTGGCGCTTCTCTCATAACTTCAATTTGAAATATGCCACTTAGACTTGTTGTTTGAGTTCTGGACAACATCCAGATAGGTTCTACTCATATAGCACTGTCTGCTCACAACTTTTGGAGCACCAGAAATTGTTCTTCCAATTACTATTGAATTTACAATATTTCCAGGAACTAATTCCAAGCTCCTGGTACCAGTGCTAAAGTGCTGGATTGACCAGAAACCCTCTGGAACTCCTGTCACTAAAATAACAAGTGACTTTCAACAAATACAAATCATTGCAGATAGTTGTAGTAGTGGAGGATCACCCTGAGTCATCTATCCTGCACCTATACACACCTTAACAAATTTTACTATCAATTTCTACTGGCAGAGGTGGAGACTGAACTCTATTTGGGATAGTATTAGGAGTTGCAGGTTCAATAATTGACTAAATTGATATTCAAACTAAAGAACTAGCTATGAATACATAGAGGTTTAAATGCATTTGGTACATGGGATTAATATGGAACAGAGTTATCCAAATGCAGGAAGAGAACTAAATTATAATGCAGGGGTGCTTAACAAGAGAGGGAGTCATATGGAACTATGGAACATACTAGAAAATGATGCAAGGGATGACAGAAGGGGTGATGTGGAGGTATATGTGTCAGAGTGGTGATGTAGTGTGGATGACAGGATGGAGTGTCATGTGTGCAGGGATCACATGAGGAGCTCAGAGGGGATGCAAGGGTGCAGAGTATAATGGAGGGGTGAGCATGGCTCAGACATGATGCAGAGGTGGATGACTAAGGGAGCTAATATGGAGATTTGTCAGAGGTGATCTGGGATCTAACATACTGACTCAGGCAATGACTTCAAAGGGACCAAGGAACTTTTTGGCAAGCTTCTTAGTCAGCTGAGTTGTTCTAAAGAATTGTGCCTTAACAAAGGCTGAGGATCCAATCATGAACTTGGGAGCAGGCATGTGTCAGGCATTGGCTAAGGTTTGATACTGAGATTGTGCATGTTTAATTTGCTCTTTCATGGCATCGTGAAGTTAGCCTAAGCCCATTTCAAATTCACATGCTCAGGAGGAAGAAAGGTCTAATTCTGGGTATACCATGAGGTTTGGGTGATATCCCTTGTTAGCAAAAAAATGGAGAGATACTGGTGGTAGCATTTGGGGCATTGTTGTATGTGAACTTGGCAAGCAGTAGCAAATCTGATCAGTTGACCTGTTGGTAATTGCAATCTACTATCAGATACTATTCCAAGGTTTGATTTAAACATTCAGTTTGATCATCAGCTCCAGGATAGTAACCCAAGGTAAAGTGTAAGCGCATGTCTAAGGCCTTACCAAGCAACTTGAAAAAGTGGGAGACAAACTCACTTCCTTGGTTGGAGGTTACGTGACTCAGTATGCCATGTTTAGAAAAGACATGGAGCACAAATAGTTTTTCCAGGTTGACCAAGGTAATCATATCAACTGTTGGAATGAATATACTTTGCTTGGAGAGTCAGGATACTACTACCAATATTGATGTGAATCCTGAGGATGGAGGAAGTTGTTCAAGAATCCATAGAAATGGAATTCCATGGTCATTCAGGAATTGGGAGTTGTTTCAGAAAGCCATATGGGTGATGATGTTGGGATTTGGAGCACATACATGTAGTGCAGGATTGCAGAAGTTGATGACCAAGGTACATAGTCCTGGCCAAGTGTATTCTCAGCAGATCAGGGTTAGTGTTTTGTTCTGGCCAAAGCGACCCAAGAACACATGATCATATTTATACTATAGTACTCTGAGCCTTAGATTTTCAGCTTTGGGAACAAAGATTTGTCCATCCAACCAAAGGAAACCATTTTTGGTCTAGGTCCATCTCAGGCTTGGCTTCACTTTGTCACTGAGGTGTTGCATGGCTATTGGGTCAGATGTCAAGTAGCGTTTGATGTCAGCATGGAATCTTTCTGAATCCATGATAACACTTGCTTGAAGAGCAGGGATGGGAAGTTGAGTTTGTGGGTTAATGGTACTGTAATTACTACCTCCCTCTTTTAGGTAGACATCCCATCATCTAGTTAAAGCATCAGGCTTAGTACCAAGCTTACCAGGACAGAACCAAATAATGAGGTTAAATTGCAACAGGTATTCAGACCAACATGCCTGCCAATGGGTCAATACTTTACTAGTGGAAAAGTACTCAAGACTTTTGTAGTCAGTGATAATGTCTATTAGTTTGGCTGAGCTATCCAACTAGTGTTGCCAATATTTGAAAGCTTCAAAAATTACCAAGAGCTCTTTGTCATGCATATCATAATTGAGTTTGGCATCTGTGAACCTTTGGGAGTGAAAGGTGAGGAGGTGTATTTCACCTTCTGAGTCCATGGTTGACAATATTGCACCTAATGTGTAGTCAGAGGTATTGGTCTCCACAACAAAGAAGTCAGTCAGGTTCCCAATGTACCAAAATTGGTGCCAAGGGAAAAGCTACCTTAAGGATTGAAGGACTTTTGACAGTCTTTGGTCCATGCCCAGTGCATGCCTTTACACATCAGTCAAGTGAGAGGAACAGTAATGTTGGAGTAGTCAAAGATGAAACAATGGTAGAAGTTTGCAAAACCAAGGAAAGATTGTATGTCTCACACCTTCCAAGGTTTGTGTTAAGTCCAGAGTCGAAGATGTCTTATCCAGGAAGTCTGGAGTAGTCAAATGGTTAATTCAAGCTGGGTGCAGAGTCAAGAGGACTTGGCTTCAACTTATGTGTTGCGCCCTCTTACATCATCTTGTCCTTGAATTTATGGAGCTGCGGAGTGGAGTCGCGGAGTGAGGACGGATGTAATGAGGTAAGACTAAATCAATATTCAAACTAGGGAACTAGCTACGAATACATGGAGGTTTAAATACATTCGGAGCATGAGATTAATATGGAGCAGGGTCGTCTGAATGTGGAGGAGCTACTATACTAGGATGCAGGGATGCTAAACGAGAGATGGAGTCATGTGGAACTATAGAACATACTAGAAGATGACGTGGAAGGTAATAGAAGGAGTGACGTGGAGGTCCATGTATTGGATTGATTATGTGGGAGAAAAGATGGAGACAGAGTATGGAGTATGTGGAGGTCACGTGGAGATTGTCTGTGGCACAGAGTATGACAGAGGATAGAGATCTGTCTAGAGGCCTGAGATCAATCCGGAGGAGCACGGAGAAGAATGATGAATGGGTGCTAGGGGCAGAGATTTGTCAGAGGGATCCTAGGATCTAACAGTTTGGGTCATTCTCGGATCATGTTAACCTTGTCTTCAGCCATTGTCAGACCTTCAGTCCAGAATACATAGCTGAGGAATTTGACTGAGTCTTTGTGCCATTCACATTTCTTTGCATTCACAAAGAGGCTATGTTTTCTGAGGCATAGTAACACTTCTTGTACATGTTCATGGTGTTGTTCCATAGTATCTGAATAGATCAGTATATCATGTTAGGAATAAGGAGTCAAGCAAATACTGGAATGAAACAATATGACCACCACACTGAATAAAGTGTAGGGAGATGACCAGAGAGTAAATGAAAGATGAAATATGTTATGAAATCATAATAAAACTGTTGTGGAAATGTTGTAATTGTTGTAATTGTTGTAATTGTTTGAATTGTTTGAATTGCTTGAATTTACAGTGATAACTACTTCCTTATATACTAGTGAGATATAGGAGGTAAGGGGCAAATGTAACATGTGAAACATGGTGAACATGAGGGGTAAAGACTGGATGTGATATAATAATGAGGAGAAATGATGTAGATAATATGTCATAATGGAAAGTGGTAGAAGTTCATGGAAACATACATATAATTCATCATATAAAGTGTCACGGTGTTTGGGAATGTGTGGAATAAATTGTGGCTTGCCCAAGATCCCCAGGAGGGTTTTCCTACACAAAGGTTTGATTCCATTGGGTGCTTTGGCTTGTTCCTTATTCAGGTGGAATCATCCATAATGCTTGATCTGGTAATAGGTAATGATGGAAGTTGGTAGGGACTTGACTCAGATGATGCTTGGTTTGATGATGACTCATTAGATGGCCTGAATGGCAATCCCTTGGCTCAGTATAATGAAATAAATTGCATATGCATGTTTGTGCCTTGACTCAACTCAACTTAACTTGACTTGGAAATATCTTGGACTTGACTCATGAGTTGATAATAAGATTTTGAATGTATAAATTGCTCAATATAAATTCCTAACATATCATCTATGTAAGCAACTGTGCAATGATCCAGCAGGTCACTGAGGATGTCATTCATAAACCTTTGAAAGGCTATGGGTGCATTGAAGAGGCCAACAGCATCACCAACCATTCATAAGACCCATACTGAGTCTTGAATGCTGTTTTCCACTCTTCACCCTCAGCAATCCTAATAAGGTGGTAAGCATGCTAGAGGTTGATTTTCATGTAGATGTGAGCCTTTTGGGGCACATCCAATAGGTCTGAAATGAGTGGGAGTAGGTAGTAGTCTTTCTTGGTTACCTTGTTTTGAGCCTGAAAGTTAATGCACAGCTGAATGAGCCAAGGGAAGGTTGAGGGCTGAGAGGTTGAGCCAAAATGTTTGAGTTTGCAAGCACACATGAATGTGGCTGCATTCACTAGGGCTATACATGGAACTTCTAGCTTTGGGGAGGATCCTTTCTTGGGCAATGGGGTGGGGTTGGCTGAGCCAAAGCCTTCAGTTCACCAGAGGCATTCATTTCAGTTGTTCAGAATGTAATACTGCCCAATACCCAGTCAATCAATAGATTGTAGTGAGTGAGCCAGTCATGTTCAAGTAGTACTGAAACAGATGAATCTAATAATGTAACATAAAATTCTACAGAATGTGTGTTCAGATGGGAATCAAATAGGTAATTCTACTGATTCAGTGATTGTGGAGTTCATACTACCATCAAAAAGTTTCAGGGGTATAGGAGGGATAGAATGGGTGGCTATGTTATACCTCCAAATGAATGTGGATTCTATAAAACTATGTGTAGAACCAGAATCTACTAAGGAATTAAATGGGGTATTCAAAGAAAGCAGGATGAGTTCTGATGATAAACTAACTACTAGAGAGTTCAGATTGAAAAGAGCAGAAGCATTGAGCTTTACCTCTGTCCTAGCACTAACTGAGTCAATGCAACCATTGGTGTGCATAGAGGCTGGAGGGTTGCTGATTATTTTTTTGTGTCAAGAGCTTTAGCCAAGCTTTTGGCCTTTGCTTTGGTAGCATGGACTGTTGCTGAGGTTGTAGTGGCCTGAGCTTTCATGGATTTCAGGCATTCTGCAACTTTGTGACCACTTCTGCCACATAACAGGCAGAGGTTCTGGTTGATGTCCTCTTGGTGCTCTTGGGAGGTTAGCTTGCCATCCTTACCAAGCTTGTTGGAAAGGTTGTTCACTCTCAGCTGCATGTCAGGAGCTTTGCTTTTCCCTTTGTATTTTTTGCTCAGGGGTTGGTTCAGCTGCTGTTTCAGCTGCTGTTTGTGGCCTTGTCCCTTGCCTGATTTTTTGGTCCTTCCTTCTGTTCATGAAGTTAAGATGAAGTCTCAGGACTGTTCCACCTTCCATTCCAAGTAACACTAATCAATTCTCTATACTTGGTCTTGGAGGGCATCCAAGGATGTTGATTTGATGAAATGGACCATTTCATCCTTGATCCTTCTAGGGAGAGCCATGTATGCTCTTCTTCAAAGGGCATTGTCATTAAACTTGATGAGAGCCAAGAGTTAGTAAAATTCTACAAAAAACCAGTTTGTACAGGCTGAAGTTGATGAAGAGCTCATTTATGAACATGTTGTAGTTGCTTGCCAATTTGGGCTTGTAACCTGGGTTGCTGGTGAGGTATGGTTCAAAATAATCTAGAGCTGTCCCTTTCAGGTAGGAGATTATGTAATTGACCTTGGCCCTATCCATCTTGAACACATTGGCTCTGGAATCAAAATTCAGATTGCACACAAGCAAAAGCCCTCTAAGTTTCTTTGGGTTGGAGCAATCAAATAAATCAGGTTCTCTTACCTGGGCTTTCTCACTACCATCCTAATTGTTCTTTGCTGCCTTTGACAGTTCTATGATTGCATTTATGAAGGTCTACTCAATATCTTTGGATTATTGGGTTCAGCTCCATTAGCTGAAGGGTCAGTCAAATTGTCCTCATTGATGAGCATCTCATACTCAGATGCATCCTCAGATACTTCCTTGATGTGCACAGATGTCAGGAATATTCCAGCATGGAGGTGATCCATACTAGCCATCATGCTGACAAGCAGTCTGGGGGTACTGTGGACGGGAGTAGAGGAACAGGCTTGCCATTACTCCATGGTTGGAGTGGCTCAGCTGTCCTGAGCACAAGCCCATGATCTTATGGTGGGAGACATAAGGTGTAATAAGTGTGGTGAGTGAGAAATACTATTAAAAGCTGTGAGCTGGCTTAACTAAGATACAGAGTTTACCAAGGTTAGGTTCAAGCCAATGAACTGAGATCAGACATGACTTGGCTTCAACCTATTGGGTCTCACCCACTCTGTTAAACTCTAGGTATGTCACTGTATTTCAGAGGAGTCTTGGTTGGCTTAACCAAAGTGTTGTGGACTGAGGGAGTGGCTGTACATAGAAGGGAATGTAGGGGTTTAGTTCAATTTCTGACTGACATGCATACATGAACAGAGATGACTTCAGTACTAAACTGGAATGGGGATGAATGACTGGACTAAGGAATGGAGAATAAGGAATGTAACTGTTAGGATCTTGCCTCATGAGATCCACACTTACTTAGTCATCATGATTGAGTAATCCTTTCACCTATTCAAGTAACACCCCTCAGCCCCTTTGTTTACTCAGCCTAGAGTCTAGACCTCACTCTGTTTATTTGCTTGCATTCTCCACTCATGATACATTTCCTGTTCAAGTAATTTCCATTGCCTCACAACAATCTTTGTAACATACATCACCCAAACCTTATCCTTACTCATCCATGTTTCACCTTGCCTTTGTTTTAATTCCCATTCTGGAAATCCCCTTGGTCTTTTGATTTGAAATTATTCTGACTATTTGAAATATTAATCTCATATATAAATCATATGTAAATTAGTAGTTCTGTAGTCAGAAATTTTACTAAGATTACCCCTAGTTTTCTGTCAGACCTTGCCCTCAGAGATTAGGGATCTTATGGGATCTGGATGGCACAGCACATAAGCTGAAGCCAAGCCCTACTTCAAACCTCACTTGTTGTCACAACCTCACATGAGCTTTACCCAAGAACTTAGCTTGACCCATTCTTAACAGTATTTTCTGACTCACACTCCTGATCTTGTATTAACATGTCTATTATGACCACCCACTCCAGTACTTGCACCATTAGACAAGTTATGGTGCCTTCAACCCCTTCTAATCTACAAGCAATATCAGATTTATGATGACTTTCTGAACAACCCAGGGAAGTTTGCTCCCCCAACACTGTTAACACTGAAGACCTCAGCTACACCAGAGACCCAGGACACAGGACTCCTCCTCTGCCTAGTGGGCCTCCTGATAATGGCCCTCCTGATGATGACCTGGATGATGACAACCTTTATAAGACACTCACAGCATCAATACAAATATCAACTCAGACAAACTCATTAAAAAGGTCTTTAAATGTCTTGCCCAACCATCCACTGTGTACTCAGGCTCTTGAGCCAAAATCTGCAAACCCAAGGTTTACAATGGCATGGATCAAGCTAAGCTCCATAGATTCTTCCTTCAATGTATGCTGGACTTCTAAGATTTCCTGTCTGCTTTTAAGACAGGCACATCAAAGATTCAGTATGCCATCTCATACTTCTCTGGGCCCACTCTCTAGTATTTCAAACCAGCCATCCTCAGCAAGGTCTCTCCTGAGCCTACCTGGCTCTCTAATTGGGAAGATTTTTGCACCAAGCTTGAAATGAATTTCAGCCCTTTCAATAATGCTGTGCAAGCAGAAATAGAGCTCAAAAAAATAGTCATGAAGGATCATCATCAAGCTGCTCACTACTTCATTGACTTTGCCTGAGCTTCCACTCATACTCAGTGGAATGATGCCACCCTTGCTCATGCATCTTACAAGGGATTGCCCAAATGCATTAAGGACAGTCTCCTTAATTTCCCTCACTTCAAGTCCCTCACCAAGCTCATAACTATGTGCTGGAAATTGATAGCATATATTGGGAATGTAAGGAGTACAAGAACCTCATGACCCCCACCCAATATTCCAACACGTCCTCCAACAAATCCAACCCCTCCAACCAGTCCAACCAGCAGTCCTCTAACAGCTCCAACAATAACCCAAAGAGCCATAAGGGGGCCAACAACAACAATAGTAACCAGAAGTCCTCGAACAATCCCAAGACACCCAACATTTTATCAAAGCTCAGGAAAGATGGCAAACTTCTTCCCAAGGAGCATTAACAATGCATCAATTAGGGACTCTGTCTCCCGTGTAGTTAGTAAGGCCACATGGTTAAGGAGTGCCCAAAGTCAAAGATGACCAACTCCTCAAACCCTAAAGCTTGCACTGCCAAGGCAAAGTCTGACTCCAAGGCCAAGGATTCCACAGCCATGGAATCAAAAAATAATAAGCAACTTTGGAACCACATGGCCCAAGGATTGTGGTCACCTCACTTGCGTGCTCACCTTAAATGCCATTTCTTCCACTCTTTCAAAGAACTCTTTAGTATTCAATTTGACATGTACCCTTATGTCTAAAACCTGTTTAGTTACACTTCTTGATTGTGGTTCTTCTTATTGTTTTATTGAATCACAAGTAGTACAGAAATATTACCTACCTACCATTTCTGCACCCCCCATTCTGTTAAAACTATTTGATGGCTCTACTAACTCAACCATCACTCAGACCACAACTATTCCAATCCATTTTCCAACTGGTGAACTTCAGACAGTTACTTTTTATGTAACTTTGTTGGATGGCAGCTGCTCTGTGGTACTTGGCTACAACTGGCTCACCCACTACAATCCAACAGTTGACTGGGTATTGGGTAGTATTACCTTCAAGACTTTTAAAACAGTCCCTGTTTCAACCTCTCTGGCTACCACAGCTCGTAGCACCTTGCTTCCCAGCAAAACTTTACCAAACCCTCTGAAGTTGATAGTACCTCAGATAGCTCTAGTAAATGCTGCCACTTTTATGCAAGCTTGCAAACTAGAAGGATCTCAGGCATTTCAACTCGACCTCACTGACCTCTATGTCTTTGCCTGAGGTTCAGCCATGGTCAAAACCTCTGAAATCTTGGACAGCATTAAACAGCATGTTCCTGAGCATTACCATGACTTTGCTGATGTTTTTAGTGAAGTCAGTGCTGATACACTAGCACCTCACAGATATTACAACCTTAAGATCAATCACAAAGATGGGACCTCACCTCCACTCAGTCCTATCTACTCTCTCTCAGTCTCCAAGCTTCAATCACTTTGAGAATTCCTTGATGAACGCCTCAAGAAAGGATTCATCCACCCTCACATTCCTTGCATGGGGCTCCAGTATTGTTTGTGCAGAAAAAGGATGGTCCCTTATAACTCTGTGTAGACTTCTGAGGTCTTAACAGAATCACCAAAATGGACCAGTACCCGCTCCGACTAATAACAGACCTTTTAGATGCTCCCAAGAAAGCTTGCATCTATACCAAAATCAACCTTAGACATGCCTATCACCTCATCTATATTTCAGAAGGGGACAAATGGAAGATAGCCTTCAGAACTCACTATGGGTCTTTTGAATGGATTGCCATGCCCTTTTGCCTATCTAATGCCCCTGCAACCTTTCAAAGATAAACAATGATCACATCCTGTCAGGACATTTTGGGATCAACAAGACCTTGGAACTGGCCAGATGAGACTTCAATTGGCCTGGCATCAAATCCTATATCAAGGACTACTGTAAATCATGCACCACCTGCATGCATAGCAAACCACAGTGGCACAAGCCCTATGGACTACTCAAACAGCTCCCTGTTCCAGAGAAGCCCTGGAATTCTATACCCATGGATTTCATTGAACAGCTCCCAGCATCCTCTGAATTTACAGTCATTCTAGTCATTGTCAACCAATTCTCCAAACAAGGAATATTCATCCACACCACTGACATGATAACCTCACCCAAGCTCACCAAGCTCTTTGTACTTCAAGTATTCTCAAAACATGGCATCCTGTCTCATATAACCTCTGACTGAGGTTCAGAATTTGTGTCACACTTCTGGCATTCTCTAGGGAAAGCCCTGGACATAAAGTTGCACTACACTTCAGTTATCACCCTGAAGGTGATGGTCAGACTAAACATACTAATCAAACATTAGAACAGCACCTACATGTCTACTGCAACTATTAGCAGGACAATTGGGCCTCACTCCTTCCCCTCACTGAGTTCACCTACAACAATGCTCCAAGTGCTACAACTGGAATCTCACCCTTCTTTGCCAATAAGGATTACCACCTGAACCTCTCAATCCACCCTAAACATCACCTCGCTTCTTTGAGAGCTCAAGACTTTGTTGTGGACCTGGATGAACTTCATCAAGAACTTCACTGAGCTATCCTCACTACTCAACAGGCTTACCAAACCTCAGCCAATACCAAATGACTTCCAGCACCTAACTTCAAGGTGGGAAACCTTGTGTTTGTCAAGGCACAATTCTTTAGAACAATGCAACCTACCAAGAAGCTTGCTGAGAAGTTTTTGGGTCCTTTTGAAATCATTGCATGTCCTGGTACTCACTCAGTCACTCTGAAACTCCCAGATTATATGAAAGCAGTACATCCTGTATTTCATATTTCAATGCTAGAACCAACCTTGCCCAACACTATTCCCAACCATACTCAACCACCCCCACCTCCTGTTATCATCAATGGTGAACCAGAATTCAACCAAGGTTCTGGATTCCAAAATTGACAACAGACACAAAGCATGCAAATTGCTTTACTTGGTATGGTGGGTAGCTTATGAAGGTATGGATGAAGAAACCTTGTGGATCCTCACAACCAAGGTTGACTGTGAGGGTGATGCTATTGACAAGGTCACAACAACAAGATACTCCAATATTTAATGAGCTGATAAGGGGGTTTTCCACCTGGTGTAGCGGTGATCCTCAGAGATCAAGCTGAGGGGTAACTGTTACACCAGTCACACTTATATACCCTAGCGGAAAGTCATGGAAGGTCATAGAAGGTGACAGAAGGTAATGGAAGGTGATGGAAAGTGATGGAAAGTGATGGAAAGTGATGGAAAGTCCCAGAAAGTTAAAGAAGGTTATGGAAGGACATAAACGAGAAACAACAACTGACAATGATCTCCAAGCTAAACCCTGACATTGACAATGTGTCTGAGCTCATTCAAGACTTTCACAAGTTGTATCCAACCAAGCCTGGACTATGATCCACTCTCTAAGTCCCTCATTACTTATGTCTTAAAACTTTCACTTGCTCAAAAAAAAGAGAAAAGAAAAGAATTTATTATTTCTAGGACTTTCACCTCAGAAGCTTTTTAGGATTTTTCCCCATACTATGTACCCACTCCCTAGCCAAATCTCTTCTTCAGTCATCCCTGCTGGCAGTCCTCATCAACCTCTCCAAGTTCTTCTTCTTCTCCCTCTCCAACTGCAACTTTACTCACCTCCTATGATACCAGCCGTTCTCCCTCAACTCACCCAGCCCTTCCCTGACCTCTGCCAATTCACCTCTCAGCTCTTTAGCCCCCTTCCTGACCTCAGCCAAATCTTCCCAAAGTTTTTTCACAACCTTGCTCAGTTCTTGAATTGCATCCGTCAATGCAAAGACTGGTGAGGTGTTCAGTGCCACTGCTGGTGGAACAACAACATGAGGAGGTGGTGGAGGAGGTGAGGTTGTAGGGGTAAAGGAAGGTGACTTGCAAAATAGAGGAGGTGGAGGAGAGACATCCACAATGATGACCAAAGGTGACCTTGACCTTGATGGCCACCCAGACCTCACATCGTTCTTCAACCCCCACCCAATCCTCACCTCTGGTGACCCACCCGCAAGCTCAGCCTCAACCTCTTGCCCATCCTCATCCTTGTCATCCTCACTAACCTCATCTGCCTTCTGCTTCCCTTTTCCCAAACTTTTATTGGGGCTCCTTGGCCCCCTCACTCCCCTCACCCTCTGCTTTATGGAGCAATGCATGCCTTGCTCTGAGTACCAGACACACACACCAAGGTCAACATCTCTGTACAGGCCTGATGAAGGCATGTGTTGCCTCACTTGGTGCAGTTGGTGCAAGGATGCTTAGCACACCTCACAATTTGCCAAGTCAAGTCATCAGTACTATCAGTGTGCTTTGCATCACAGTAAGAAATAAAAGCATTGCCATCAGGACCGATGTTATACATCATCTGAAGGTGAGCATACTGTGGAAACAAAAGAAAAAAATCAGTAATGTCCAAGATTTCAAGAACCTCACTCACTCACCTTATCACTCTGATATTTCCATCCTTTGGTCCATAGTTCACACACATCAATAAGTTTTCACTGCTAATGTTCCAAATAAATTCATTGGCATTGAATTTGGAGGATAGACTACTGGGGCCAGTGATAGGTGAAGTAGACATGGGAATGTCACATTCACACTTTACCTTTATAGTTTTCTTGCCCAAGAGAATTCAGACTCAATTTTAAGCCCAAGGTTAACTACTGTGACCTCATGGGCTCAGCTATAAGGGGGGACTACTGTTAGGATCTCACCTCATGAGATCCACACTTACTTAGTCATCATGATTGAGTAATCCTTTCACCTATTTGAGTAACCCTGCTCAGCCCCTTTGTTTACTCAGCCTAGAGTCTAGACCTTGCTCCATTTATTCACTTGCATTCTCTACTTGTGATATACTTCCTATTCAAGTAATTTTTGTTGCCTCACACAACAATCTTTGTAACACACCTTGCCCAAACCTTATCCTTACTCATTCATGTTTCACCTTGCCTTTGTTTTAATTCCTGTTCTGGAAATCCCCTTTTTCTTTTGATTTGAAATTATTCTGACTATTTGAAATACTGTCAAAGTATGATCTACCAAGCCTCAGTTCACTCAGTCGTACCAACCAAAGTCTGGCATACTGTATTACAAGCTACAGACTTCCAAGTCCTACACATACTATTCAGTTTGGCTTGGCTCAGCTTGGTACCTCACACTTCAACCATACTCTCATTTACTCGCTCGCTTCACTTCAGCAACCTTCAGTACATGTACAGGCATGTATGCCTGCTTTTCATATATTACTATTCTTACATCCATACTTTACATTCTCATTCTCATGCCTTGTGCAACATTGTTGTATATCTTATGGCACCCCATTCTCTATATAAGTAAATAGTCCTCATGTATGTATTCTCCATTCAGATTATTGACTAAGTTAGACATACACTACCAGTACTTAAGTTGGTAGTCCAACCGTTTGGTACCAAGCATCTCAGAACCCTACCGAGCATCTGTCCAAAATCTAGTGGCATGGGCAGGAGGATTTGCGCAATGCAAGTATGTTGAAGCCAATGTCACGTCCAACCTCAGCTCATTGGACCGAGCCAAACCACCCAAACCAAGAGCGTGTGTGCATGCACTTAACAAATACTAATCTCATATATAAATTGTATGTAAATTAGTAGTTCTGTAGTCAGAAAATCAACTAAGATTACCTCAAGTTTTCCATCAGACCTCACCCTTGAAAATTAGGGATCTTACAGGATCTGGACAGTGCAGCACATAAGCTGAAGCCAAGCCCTACTCTGAACCTCACTCATCGTCACAACCTCATGTGAGCTTTACCAAGAACTCAGCTCAACCCATTCTTAACAGTAACTAATAAGACATGGAAACAGGGAATGTATGACAGTACAGGAACCAAGGTTCCAATGTATGTGAGGGATTTGTGATAATTGGACATACATGAAGTTTAGTCAGAACAACCAAGTGTACCAAGGGTTTGGTTGGATCATACTCTGACACTAATTCAAATATCAACTTAGTCTCCTCCTTGCTACTCCCATGAACTCACTCTGTAAACTCATCCTGCAACACCTCTGTAAATACAAGGATAAGATGGCATAAGAGGGCACAACACATAAGTTGAAGCCAATTCCTTATGACTCCATACCCTGGTTCAACATCAGCAGCTCAGACCACTCTAGAACCCTTCCAGACATACATAACATCCTCAACCCTGAACTTAACACTTCCTTCCAGATTGAGTCTTTTAAGCTTGATATGATAGCACTTAAGGTCTATGGTGGGTGGGTAAAGACATACCTTGTAATTTGGTCTGCCTATTCCATATATGATATATTAACCTAAATTTATACAATAAAACACCAGCTGTGTTAGGCAAGTTGGGCTATTGGTAGGTGAGGTGTTAGAAATACCAAGTACCAGGCCACTGAGGTTTATACATGTTATAAACTATCAGGGTTTGATCTGTTTCCTTCTTATTTCCCTTCCCATGTCCTGCAGTGTATGCTTATGTTATAAGCACCTGAGTAGGGTATAAGGTTGTAACATGTGTGACAGTTATTCCTCAGCTCAATCTCTGAGGATATCTGCTGCACCAGCTGGACTAGCCTTTATTAGCTCACATTTCTTCAAGTATCTTGTAGTTGTAGTAGTTACCCTATTCAACTGGTATTTGAATTGAGCAACACATTTTCAACATCAAATTCACAATGTTATATCACTTCCTTGAAATTTAATTTTTCATGTTACTAATAAGCCCTAACAGTTTCACAGAGGACACCTCAATTTTGGAAGTGGCATTCACGGACAGCGTCGGAAACGGCTTTTATTGTAAAAATCTCCAGAGTCTCAAGGTGTTCTGAAACCGCTATAACTTGGTAAACCTTGTATTCTGACCCAGCTTTTTTTAACACAAAGATGAATAAACAAAGATCGGTTATTTATATGGAAAGCTTTCTGTCTGTTGTCAATCGAGATTACGGCGCGCCAGGAGCTGCGTGATCTCGCGGTGTTCACTTAGCCACGCGGGGAATAACTTTGTATCCGGGTTTATCTGCTTCTCTCGCACTTCTACAAGATAGTTTGCAAATACGATCAGTGTCCCATAGCGGTACCTAAGAAATTATGAATAAGTCAGAGGACGGTGAATGCTTGATACGGATACCTACAAGTAGTTTAGTGTTATATTCTGCAACTTATTGTGTTTGAGGCTTCCTGGTGCAGCGGCATCGACTTTAAGTTTATAACTTCGGACAGTTTCTCAGTAGCGAACATATGCGCAGAATGGAAATAAATTTTTTACTCATATATGGTCTTTCTTAAATTTTGAACATCTATTTCAGAATTCAGCTACCGATGACTGCTGAATACCACCAGATGGACGAACCTTGCATGAGATCAATCGCTTCGTCGGTTATTCTTTTGGAGATCTTTCCATATGACAGCACGCCTATCAGCTGTAGAATCACTTTATACTCGCCTGTATCCCATTAATCAAAATCTTTCTGAAATGCGTTTAAGGGCTTACCCCGGTTATAAAACTCCTCCGGGGATGGACCTTCTAAAGGGTCAGATGATATCAGATCTAATTCCTCGAGATAAGATGGATCCCAGTTGGAATCTTGGGTTAGGATGGTAGAGATCAAACAGGCGGCGACCATTCCCGTAGTGGTTCGACCTCGGCTACCGTAGACAATATGTATAAGAGTGTGAAAACAAACTATCGGTATTTTAACATACCCCATTTGACAATTGAATACCAAGTCACCTGCAGTACCGAGACTGACCTGGACTCTCTCTAGTAGTTGGGCAAGCGCGGATGGCAAGGGTGCCTGTTCGTCAGTCTTTAAAATAATTAGCTACCTGTTTGAGATAACTGCGCCTAACGCACCACTGGTATCCTAGCATAATCGACCTGCATGAGGGGATAATTAGGCTGTGAATATTCAAGTAGGTTTTGCTGATTGTTTTACCTTGAAACCTTCCTTTGCGACCAGCTCAAAAACTTCCCTGGTTGTAAGAATATCTCCTTCGGTTACCTGTTCCCATTGGGGCACAATTTCGAAGGTTCCAGATTCCGTTTCTAGCTCATCGTGTAGCAAAAGCTTTCCATCCTTACTACGTAATTCACGAAGAACGTCCTCTTTCAGGCTTCTCTCGATATGCTCGACCACAGCAGTTGTGATGCCGGTTGATCTGACAAGTATGAGTTGCTGGGGAGTAAAATGGGTGGTATAAAAGGCTCACTCTACGTTCTCAAGTGGGCGAGCGAGAAGTCGCAGGACATGAGGTCTGCCTGCTACATATAAAACGGGCTCCTGCCTGAAGATGAGCAGAAATACTGTATGGATTGAGAAATGAATGCCTAACCTCGCGGAGTGATGTCCAAGCCACCATGTTGGTCCCGCTGATATCCGCATTCATAAGAGACAGTGCAAGCTTCAACCTACAGACTCGCACTCAGAATTTATCTAGCGGATGATAACGTAGTACGATTGATACTCACCCCTGGATCGTTGGGATTCCTGTTCCGCAAACTTGTTTTCTATCACGAACAACGAAATTAGCAGGAGAAAACCTCGTTTCTGCAGGACTGATGAAGTCGAAAGTCAAAGGACGACGACGGAAACTTAGTTTTAACTGATCAGTAAGACCTACAACCCCCTCAAGTATTAGATAGACGCACTTGGGAGCGCCATCAATTCTCCTTCAGAGAGAGATGCTTGTTAATGATGGTTTAGCTTGTCATAAGAAAAATAGAACATACTCCGGCAATGAGAGCTTTTGGAGATTGGAGAAAAAGTCGCTTTTCAGAATCGTCGAAGCGGATAATACGCTACCAGATCGGTTCGTGACGACCTGTTTGACTTCGTCTGATAGGGCAAGACCTTGAGAAACTTCCACCCGTTCAAGAGGTCGGAGCGCATGGAGGCCATCTGTGAAAATTTCCTGTTCAAATGTATGGAACACTATGGTGTATTAACATAAGAAAGTAAAGAGATGTTATGATGCAGACCTGGACGGTGGTTGACATAGGATTCGAAAGTCTCCATATCTCTTACTGTATCTGGCGTAGTTGCATTTAGGTATGCTTGGAAGATCACAAGTTTAAAGTATCTCCTTAAATTGTGTATTCCTAAGGAATGGTTGTGATCGAGTTTCGGGGGGTTTCGTGGAGTGATGCGAACCTCTTTCAATATGTCTACGCCGCTGCTGTTCATCCACTGCTTGTTCAGCGGCCAATACAGCATCCTGTATAGAAAGTCGTAAATTGAAAAACTGAGAGCATTGGTCGATCGCCCAATCGACTGTAGCTTTGACCTCCAATCCGTGCCGCACGACCCGTAAAACATCTGCAAACGTTACCTAAGACCACTTATCGAAGAAGGGAGGAAATTCGCACTGTTGATCACTTTGTAAGAGTGATATGAAAAGATCGGTTGGTCTTGTGCCTCTTCAGGCTGGATCATTGATAACGAGAAAGGTAGACTTCTGTTTGGTATTCGAGGGGTGCGGGATTGGGAATTAAGCCATCGTTGAATCATGCATAGTATAATCTATAATACAATCAGCAATCGCTCAACAATTTGGTCTTGGGGAAACCTCACGGAAGCCACAGTACTTCGCCCTCTTCCCAATTGACAATTTATCACAATTGGTCTCTCTGTCCCGGCACGAATAACAACGTCAAGCAACCTAGACTCTTATGAACAGGTGAATCAATTGGGAATACACCTACACATACTCAGCGAAGTCACTGAAATCAGGTGGAAGCTCGGAAGTAATGGGAATTCGACGATGATCCAATTCGACATCTTGAATGTATTTACGAGAAGCCATGACATCCTTAACTACTTTGACATTTTCTGCTTGAACCTGTTCCCAAACCGGTATAACAGATCCTTCTACAGTCTCTGTGTGTAGAAGCAGACTGCATTGTCACAATTATGAGCAAAAAAAGTGTGAAAAGCACCGTGACAACCCACCAGCCACCAAAAGCGTTCAATTCTATGACAGATTTTAAGCAGCAGATTTCGCAGACAGAGTACAGACAAATTACCTGAAATAACATCACTCTTCAAGCGATCTGGTAGAAAACTTAACATTGCGCCAATGAGAAAATCGTCCCTGACTTACCTTCCAAAGTTTCCAAGCGTTGTGCACTGACTCCAGAGTAATCCTGGCGGTTAAAGTTGACTACATTCTCAAATAACAATAGGAACTCAAACCTTCATGTTTCGCAATGAAAAATTATCTCTCCGAAGGCAAAAAGGTGCGCCTTGAGTCAAGAAAGTCAAATGTTCCCATAGGATCTGTCAGTCATGCAAGGAATATTTACCGTTCACATAGACTATCGGCTCTTCCCGCAAGGTAATCCAGACAATTTTCAGTGCACCGGGATGATCAGATTTGATTCTACCGATAACTGCATCAATAGCATCAAGAGAAGGTTGGCCAAGGGCATATATCTTAGTGCTTGAAACGTAGCGAAAATTGATAGCACCTCGGACTCCATTTTCCGTGGGGGCCGATTCTTTCAGCCATTGATCAGACTTAAGAAGGGTGCTATGTGAATGACAATTGTCAATTTATGTTGCGGAGAACAGTCACTTGACATACTTGGCACGAAGGACGATACCGCCTCGATTCTGCATGACTGTTAGACATACTGTTACAGTTTACCGTTTAGAGACATATACCTCGATGACATGTGTTGTCCATTCGTCGCCGAGTACTTGGCCTCCAGAGACTGCAATATCATTTCTCGGGCCAGCCTCTAATAACTTGCCTTCTGATCCTGCTTTTGCCAAGAGAGAGAGATCACTGATAGGGGCGAAAATATTGAGACGTGATCCCCTTGTCTTTCGAAGGAACGTGACTTGGCTTGGAAATGTCAAAAAGTAACGATAAAGTAGAAGGGCTCGTCTACTTACTTCCATATTTCAACACGTGCCTGACCAGCATAAAGGGTACATATCAAAACACATGCGTGGAAAGCAATAGAAAGCAATACCTTCATCCAATCTCCAAACGATTCTGTAAAGTCCGTCTGCTCCTCGATGTAGCTCGCAAAAGCGATAAGGAAGAAACTAAATGTCCACGATTGGCATTTTGCCTTATTCATGCGGTGAAGCACCCACGTACTACTGCTCTAAGGACTTCGCAGCTTTATCCAAGTAGAGTTCTCGTTGTTTGTCCTCCATCGTAGTTAATGAAAATTTGATACGGTTCAGGAGGATGTCTTCACGTAAATTTATGACCTGATCACCTATTAATTATGAAGAAAAAAAGATTGAGGAGACAGGCTTCTCAAGAAAGAAGAAGAAGAAGAAAAAAAGAAAGCATACAAGAATCGATGACATGGTCAACAAGACGCTTAACAGTTAATCCATTGTCTAAGCAGCCTAGGAGGCTAAGAATGATGCCATAGTTTCCATGCGAAGCTCTGCGAAGGTTATCCATCAAGGAGTGATTAGACAGAAGCAGTTCGATGGCAAGGGTTGAATCATTTCTTGGGAGACCTAAAAAACATCATATAGTTATAACAATATAGAAGTACCTCTTGAGAGTACATTGGATATCAGATAGTAAGAACCCACACTTCTGCAGGATGGAGGTTAATCGGAGTAACGACTTGCTAAACTCTTGTTGAGCACCAAACTGGCCTAAAGCCACTGCGACTTGAACTCCAGGCGGCTGATGAATTAAACGTTGGCAGCAGTGACCGTATACTAATCCAAGGAACTTACCGTGGAGGCGCCACTGTTATCCAGGAACGGGGCACCAGATCCGAGAAGAGAAGAGCTACTGCGCACATGTTTACTTATAGAACCTCCAGGGGCGGGGGAAGATACATCATATAGATCCGGTAGTCCTTTCAAAACGAGCTGTCGCCTTCTTACAATGCTCGAGGCGCACATAGCAAACGTTGTACGGACAACGCCCATCCCACAGGAAAAGAGCAAAGAGGATATTGAAGGGTCAGCTGATCGATCCAAAAGAACACGCAAGTAAGCATCCCTAATCCATCTGTGCGTTAGGCGAAAGGGGTCAAAGAAAAGCGGATTATATACAAGTAATTATCTTCTATGGGCCGTGCCTTTGAGATAGGGATACTGAAAAAGACGTCAGACAGAAAGAAGCGACACATCGAATGAACGTTTACCGGTGATACTGGCAAGGTTAGTGTATGGGTGAGCACATGTAACAAAATCAACGCACTCACTTGGATGTTCCAACCATCATTGCGTAAAGTCTTCCATAGCTCTGACAACGTAAGAACATTATCAGGATCAGCTTCTGTCCATGTTGGAACAATAATGCTTTCTCCCTCAGCTTTCGTTTCAAAACGATCATAACGTTGTGTGGTCGGGATACAGGTTTTGAACAAGGATGTCATATTAAAAGTCGAATGTTATGGTTTAGTTAAGGTAAGCCATAGAGAAAACAACTCCAAACCTCACCTGTCTCAAGATGAGTGAGAATCAAACCACCAAATCTGCCTCATAAGTTATATGGAGGAGAAAACATGACTCTTATAAAAAGCTTACCGTGAGGTTTCAGAAAGGATATCCAATTTAAGACTGAATGAACAAAACATTAGATTGTCTACAGATCACTTATAGCCTATGTCACCGATTTTCGATGTCCTCCAGGTTTTCAGCACGGTCGGACAGAGCCAAGTTCTTTCTTGGTTCCGCGCCATCTCGAAGCACATATGGCCTTCAAAACTATATGTATTACCCATAACGTCGCCCATGGAATGAGCTCACCTTCCTGAAATATAGACTGACAACGATTGTTAAGTCAGTTCTGTAAGTTGAGACATTCAACACAGCCACTTGCCAATAGGTTCTTCGCGGGTTGAAAACCAGATACACCGCGACGGGACTTTAGCATTTGGCCTGCATCCAAGTATAGAAAGAATGGCTTTGAGACCCTGTTGCCGGGGTTGAGCTACACCAAACACGTTCAAACCACCACAACGTGGTGCCCGGAAATTAGGTGCGCCTTGAAGATTGATATCTAACTGTAAAGCTCTGCCCGAAGGGTAATGATCACTTTTAAGGATCATGCCCCTGGAAAGAACACTGCCTGCTCGAGTTTTGACAATACTAGCAACCGAACGAATAAGAGTAGGTGTTGCATCTTGTGCCTTGAATCCTTTAGATTCAAAGTCATGCTCTCTGTCATTGTGCAAGGTCCGAAAAAGGGACAAACTAGCATCGGTACTGGAGTTCAAAGAATGCCGTTGAAACTCTGCATCACGGAGACTGCTAGGAGGGGCGGAGGCTGACCGATCTCTTTCATCCTGAGGTAACTTGGAAATGTGCGCCATGAGGAAAATATGCAGAACGCGTCAATAAATATGGTCACTATGTGACTTCAAAGTGTTGGTATCAACGGTCTCGGATAAGTAACTAACTACATGTGCGTGTCAATTGAGAAAAAAATAAAATACTGATCCCCCCTTCGCCAGTTCTATCTCTGTTCCCTGACATGGAAGTGCAGGAGAAGGTAACTGAGGACCGTGAATGTTCCGAACATAATACCCAGCAATCCCATGTTAGGCCACCAGAATGACTGATTTTCGTTTAGGTGACGATTCTGGTGTGAAAAGGACAACGCACCTGGGCACGTAAACCAAACAACGAAAGAATAGTTGCTGCTGGAACATCTATTTCTACCCCGTACTGGACGAATAATCAGAATCAAGAAACTTTGCATGAAACTCCATGTCATGCCTTTGTCTCTTTAAGCTGCAAGTATCGTAGCTCATTAACAGCCAAAGCTTCAAAGCCTGCATGGAAGAAGGAGATGGTATGGAGCCAGCTCAGTGCGGGGCCGACTGAGTCTCGATTTATGAGGAGTCCAGTGAATAAGAGGCTGAGAACCATGAGTTATGCAAGAGGGTAGAGGTAACTCGTTCGACAAACTTGTAAAGCATGATCAGAGTCCCAACCAGACTAGCGACACTTGTGCTGGAGAATGCTACCGATATCAATAAAACCACACTTGCCGTCGTGAGATTGAACAGGACCAGAGTCAGGATGAACTTCCAGAATTCGACAACAGTCGGAACAAGGCCAACGAGTCCATACACAATGCCACCGAACACCAATGGCGGTACGACTCGCAATGGGACTATATCAAAAAGAATCTAACGACGAACATCAACCAAAAACCAGTTTTATACAAAGAGTTCACAACGTACCTTCGATGAAAAATAGGTGAACGAGGAATAATATCCGTTGGCTCTGCAGAAAATTAGAAATCAGACCGCTTTACTTATTTCTAAAATAACCTTTCTCTCATAAACAGAATACGCTCGTTGGCAAATAACCCGAGGCTAGATAAGCAGGAGAAGCCAAAGAGGGCCAATGAAAAAAAGAATATCCCTGCGCAAAATGATATAATGTAGTCAGCTAATAGTGCAAGGGCCTCCCTGAGAACTAACCTAATCGATTTTGGAATCCTCGCATGTCATTGCTAATGCAATAACGTAAATGGGTTGGTAGATCGAAATGACAATTCCCTTACTCTACATTTCTGAATAATAGACCGGATATAACTTGGACAAATTTTAAGTATCTGTTGAAGAAATTATGTCAAGCCAACTTACGGGCGATGGCGACAGAAGAGAGATAGTGGGCCGCTAAAAGAGCTGGATCTCGATACAAATTCTTAAACGCTCGACCACTTAAAATGCGGAACTGAGTGGTCCAGCTTGCACGCTGTCGCCCGCGAAGCAGTGTGCTCTCTACAACAACGTCAGGTAACTGTGCTGGATCGTTGAGCCTTGTGGTGTCCTGGGTAACGGAAGCAGCGAGATCATTGATTTCTGCTCGTAGGGATGCTGCAATTTCACTCGATGCGTAAGCTTCTACGAGTGCAACAAGTTGTGGAGACAATGGGGTGTCAAACTTGCTGGCTCCAGTGACAGCCTGGAGTAGCTGTGAGGTTTTACGCTTGATAAAATTTCCAGATGAATTTGCGGCCTCTGCGAAAGAGTTTGGACGGGTCTGTAATTCTGTCTCCTCATCGACATCTGTTCCAGAAGATCGACCACCCTCACTGTGGCCATTTGAACCAACCAGAGGGCGGGCGGGATGACGATGGACAGGTTCAGTTTGCAAACCAAGTCCGCGCTCCTCGTCAGTGTAATTCGTTTCATTATGCTCTAAGTTTGAACGGGGTGAAGGAGTACGAGATGTATTTTCCTCATTGTCGGTTTGCATCGTCAAATCGACTGTTTTCAACGTCAGCGCATGGGCAATTCTTTCTCGACAGTATTGGGGCTATTAGACTTACTCAAGTAATCAGCAATGTTAAAGCCAGGGGGACATGAATGGCCAATGCCCTCGAAATAGGCCTGACATTTTGCCAGCGCCCCAGAATAAACAAGTTTTCCCTGTGCAAGTAAGACTAACTGATCGAACAAGGCAACAATATTGCTACGCGGCTGGTGTATAGTAAAGATCACGGTTCGATTATAGTTCCGCGCCAGGGTTACCAGGCAGTCCACGACATTGAATGCATTATACGAATCTAGCCCTGTAAAGGCATTAGTAAATTAGAGAAACACTTTGAAATTCAGCATACCGCTTGTGGGTTCGTCTAGAAAGAGGATGGATGGGCTCGTGACGAGCTCGCATGCTATAGATACTCGTCGTTTCTCTCCACCAGATATGGACCTATGACCTAAGGAATCATTGAGCAGGACATCGACATTCATACGGTTCAGACCGCACCCGAGTCGCCAATCCTAGAATCCTTGATGTCCAGAATTCCTAACTCTTGCATGGTCTCTAATGTTCGGAATTTTTTCGCTTCCAAACTCATGTCCCTAGGTAGCCTCAGTAGTGCTGAGTATAATACAGTTTCGTAAACCGTGAGGGTACTCATAAGAGTATCTTCTTGGTCTACGAATCCTATGACGTTCTTGAAATCCTCATCTTTCACTTCTCGGCCATTCACGTGTGTAGTCCCAGTGACGAGACCTTTCTTGTTCTTGCGAGCGAGAATATCAAGAAAAGTCGATTTCCCTGCGCCAGATGCTCCCATGATGGCGAGCACCTGACCAGGCTTAACATGGCCTGTGATTTGGTCAAGAATGCTACGAGATCCAAGAGTATACGAGAGTGAGGAGAAGTGAAGAGAGGCAGGGACATGGTCGGTCATCAGTTTGGAAGACTCATTTTCTGGTAGACGTATCAGGCCGAAACTGTCAGAACGTGCACGACCGATATACCAGAGACCTAAAAAAAGGCTTTAGTGAGACACCCCTATGATGACTACTCGATATACCAGCTGAGGCTATGAGAAAAATGAGTCCCATCGCAGCTGCGCTAAGAGCAACCCAGATAGTACGGCTATTCAGTTTGGGTGGGCGCTGAGCAAATGTCTTGTCAGAGACATAAGTGAGTAGTCATAAGGTTAATTTACCTCATAACCGGGAACCATGGTGTAGTGAAGACATTCACCTCCTTCACAAGTTAACGAGATGAAGTTGTCCCCAAAAAAACTATTGATCAGTTCATTCATGGCAGGTTCTTCAAACTTGCACCCAGAGCCAGTCCTGCAGCTGAATGACGACGGTCCCTTGATTTCCTGATCGAGAAAGTCACCAATATCTTAATACATGTTTATTAGTCCAGGTCACAGCAATGAAGCAAGTAATGAAATACACCTATGCTTCCCTCCTCACCACACAGCATTCGACCTGGTATACAATGGCATTTCATATTCTGGCAATCGTACTTTGTGGCATTTGTGCTATAACCCGTCTCTAGCCCCATCTTGCATGTGTCAAGTGCACAATAGAACGATTCAACCTGGCCTATCCAGAATTGGAACTGACAAGTTGAAGATGGCTTGTCGCAGCTGAACGTAACCTGCGGTGGGCGGCCTGGCAACATATCAAGAATCTTACGGTCTGGCCAATTATAACTCTTTAGAAATGGTAGAGATGCAATGATAGCTTCTTACTGGTCACGTTACACATCTGATGGTTCTGAATTACTGTGGCTCCATGTCGGTAACATGTCATGTTAGGAATCGTGTCGATATCTAGAGTCGAGGGTGCCCTAATTGGAAAAGTTGTGCATGCTGCTTCTGTTTGGCACACTGGGAAAACAGGTTGAGCGAGACATTAGGAATACAACAACCATGTTGTACCATTGCAATTTATGCCTCCCCATCCATCTTTACATTGACATTGCTCCCCGTCATTTCGAGGTAAACGTTGGCCTCCATCCGCTAACGACCCGCATTCTGCCGAGCGTCATACCTGATTCAGGATATACCGGTATGTGTCTATCGTGTAACATACGAGGTGTCAAGCAGTCAATTCCTCCCCATCCTTCAGGACACTTGCACTGTCCATCATACTTATTGCATTCCCCATACTGCGAAGAAGCATTAGATTTAGTCCGGGAGTCCTTGATAGAATTAGCGCCACCTGTCCACAGGTAAACTTTGGTAGGAGGCAGTTGAAGCAGTCTGTATGCAGTTATCAGGTGACTGTTAGAGATCGTGTCTAATATTGCTAACCGTTAGGCGATCCCTGCCAATCATCAGGACCTGGAGGCTACGCAATTACGCAATGAACCACTCACAGAAAGTGAACTTATATAACGATCGGATGCGGACGTGAGTGCATCCCATGAAGTTTGATTTCCGGAACCAGGTGAGCATTGTACTACCCACGAAGGAAGTAGCAGTGCCGGGAGGAAATACTTGAACATATTGTGCTTGTATAACAAAAAAGCCGTGTCACAGCAACCTTCCCAATCAGTATATGACGTAATTTATTGGGTCTATCGTATTTAGTCGACTCAAGTCTCCTGCCATATCCTCACATTTTCAACGACCCACCTTGCGAGATTCCCGACTTCCAGTTCGTTCTCACTGCGGTCCAAAGTGTGTCTCACTTTTTTTCCCATAAGATATGCTGTTTCCACCTTTTTAGCCCATTGCCCTGATTCATACTCGTAGCGTGAAAGTTCTACCCCGGTCCCTTCTGCCTCCAAAAGAAGCCGAAGTCCGTACTCCTCGACAAACAAAGGGCGAGAAACTATCAGCATAGAAACAGTTTTGAAGCTGACATCCCCAGTCTGACAGACCACAATTACGCACCGTAAACCAGAGGCGTCGATTGCGCTACACACTCGGATACAGTCCCGTAGCCCTGTAATATCCAATTATGCCTTCATGCCTTTCACAGCAATTCTATATTACATACCAATTTACCCAAGAGGACATCGGCAATGGCGGTAAGGTCCGGCATGTATACATCTTGGGGTGCAACATAGAAACCTGGCGGAAGATCTTCATCTTCGTCGCCTGAGAGGGACCAATTGGAAGGTACTCCGCAGATTATAGCGATCCAAGACGGAGATGGTAGAAGGCTGGGCTCTTCCTCTTCCAAAATCGCTGCATCTGAGTCCAGACTATGTGTGGCATCAAGTCCAACATTCGGTGTAGATGTCAAGTGAGGGATAGTTGGGGTATGAGGTGATGCCGGATTGGTAGCTGGAGCAGGCGCCCCAGGAATAAATATCTGGGTCGAGCCTTTACGTGTCGCTGTTGGACGCTTAATATGTTCTATAGAATACCTTGTGCCCTCTTGCAAGTGGTCAGAGACATGGGAAACGGTAAGATTTGGGTGACCTGGATCGCCAGCCGCACGATAGCCATCATCAAGAAAATAAGGTGTTCTCGAGGGATTTTTTCCACCATATGGTCGTCGAATGGTCTGCCCCCCGAAGCTAACCAAGAGAATACGCGTATGATTGGTATCATGGAGAAATTCTGGGATACCAATGCTTGCAAGTAGCCTTTGTCTGCCCTCACGAGTGTTTATATCGGGTGACGCCGGTCTCACCAGCAGAGGTGCATATTTGACAGTTCTAGGAGGTTTCCTACGAAATCTGAGCCGGCAGCTTGCTGCATTATTATCCATGGATGGAATTCGGTCCGGAAAGGGGATAGAAGGATGAAGACCGGATGTAGAAAATTCTAGAAGAGTAGATTTTATTTCTGGCCGAAATCTATTGGTTGATGGATTTACCCATGCAGTAGACGGGAGCGAAGGGGACAGGAAGAAAGAAGGTATGGGAATGAACCCCGGAAGGAGCAGCAATGCGTCGGCGTGACAATAACCCGCAAGCAATTGGGACACGAGGGGCTCAAGAACATCTAGGCGGACGGGTGTATCATCCAGTGTCAAGTCTGTCTGGCAGGGTATTTGAAGCGTAGCAGCGGAAAGTTCGAGGCCAGAGTCACTAATCTCCGAGCCGAGAAAAGAATACACCGAATCAAAGGTGAAATTGGTGATCAAAATTGACGGTATGCAAGCCTTTGTAGCCGCTTCGCTGCCAAGGCATGGTCCTTCTAGAACCTCGTCGAGCATACGAGAGACGGCTCACCATGCAAGAAATACAGAATCACTGAGCACGCAATCTATCTGTGCTGTTGACAGCCAAGCGACTTCTGCAGCTAATTTCCCTTCCTTCTCAGAGAGAAAGCTCTGAAGAATCCGGACGCTTTTTTGTCGATCCACTTTATAGCTACGGAAAGATATGAGGAATATTTGCTGGCCTAACAAAGTACACTTTACTCACGCAAGTGGTTGAGAGATGACTGGGTCGACCTGGGCGTGGCGATAATGGGCACCATGACGAATACATTCAGAAAAAACATGTGTCGGTGCTGAGGAGACGACATAGATCTCAGGTTTATCATCTATAGAGAGCAAGGCAGTTGCAAATGCAGATACTCTGGTAGCGTGGCCATAACCTGAAGGACAACAGGCTAAGTCAACATGCAGTAAACCTAACATGACTCACCATGCCCTGAACAATAATAAGCTAGTCTAATTGGTGTGGGCATGCAGCAAGATGGGATGCTATGAAGTTGTCTGTTTTATTGTGAAAGAGTGAGGGGATGAACGCGTATGACCACGCCGCACAAATCACGTGCTTGTTATAAATCCGTTTTTAGAATATTCTATTTCTGTAACGGGCTATGGTCTGTGAGTTTTTTTATTTTTATTTTTATTTTTATTTTTATTTTATTTTATTTATATTTATTAAATCATTTACAATAATGCAAGTGGCTTTAAGATATTTTTTTTTACAAGTTCATCACCTCTGATTTTATCTAGTATTTCCAGGGAAAATTTAAGGAAAGTTTCATTTTCTAATAATGTTCTTGGGATAGAATCTTATGTGCAAAAGCACCCAATGGTTCAAATGTTGTAGGAAATTCAAACTATATAGTCTTTAACTTTTCTATTACTTAAAATAAGCACAAAAATCACTTGATCAAAAAACCTAAATCCAGCTGTCTAATCTAGCTTATACATGGAAAGAATGTAACAAATATAGCATCTACAGACCTATACCTGAAATAGGTTATTTTTAGAGCATGGAATTTTCAAAACACTTGTTAGATCTCAGACATTCAATATTATAGTACCTATAATCACCCACCTTCAATTCATACCTAAGGTACACTGAAGTCTAGATTCTTATGAGGATGGAAATTATCCTTTAATAATGTTAGAAAGTATCAGTCAGTAAGTATGATCATACAGTAATTTTATTAGTATATAAACACTATTATTATTACCTATTAGTAACTAGTGAACCTGTCAGAGTACATTCCAACCAAGCCTCAGTCCAGCTTCAGTTTGCTTGGCTGAGCCAACCAAGTCTGTATAGAAGCCTGAAGCTGAAGTTATTCATGCACACTTAGCCCTTGGCTTGGGCATTTCAGCTCACATCTCAGCTTATATCTCAGTGTTAGATCCCAGATCATCTCTAACAAATCTCCACATTATCACCTTCTGAGGCTAGCAAGGGGGAAACCCTAAGAGGAAAACTTAGGATCCCTTGCTAGTAAGCTATACAATCTATATAGTTGTCACCCAGTTCCTGCTTCTACTTCCTCAGCATACCTTACCCTTTGATTGGGCCCAAAGGTATGATAACCCCACAATCTGTATCTGGCACTATGGTACTCAGGCTGATACCTCAGCCTCTTGGTTCAGGATACCTCATATCTGGGCCAAGTGACTGTTGCTGCACTTATCATTTGAATGTGCAGTTTGGCTTGGTAATCCTCAGTATGGGTGGATCAGCTCAGTATTGGTTTGGGTTTTGAAACGGGTGGTCCCCTGACAATGACAGACTTAGAGTGTTAGATCCTAGGTTCCCTCCGATGAATCTCCATCCTAGTTCCCATTTATCATTCATCTCCGCGCTCCTCTGGATCGATCTCAGCCCTCTAGACAGGTCTCGATCCTCCACCAGACTCCATGCCATGGACAACCTCCATGTGACCTCCAGATACTCCACACTCCATCTCCATCTTTTCTCCCACATCATCAGTCCGATACATGGACCTCCACATCACTCCTTCTATTACCTTCCACATCATCTTCTAGTATGTTCTATAGTTCCACATGACTCCATCTCTCGTTTAGCACCCTTGCATCCTAGTATAGTAACTCCTCCGCATTTGGACAACCCTGCTCCATATTAATCTCATGCTCCGAATGTATTTAAACCTCCATGTATTCGTAGCTAGTTCCCTAGTTCAAATATTGATTTAGTCTTACCTTGCTACCTCCGCTCTCACTCCATAAACTCCGCTCTGCAACTCCGTAAATTCAAGGACAGACGACGCAAGAGGGCGCAACACATAAATTGAAGCCAAGTCCTCTCGACTCCACACCCCAGCTCAAAACCAATCGTTCGACTACTCTGGACCTCCCAACAAGATGTCTCTGACTCCAGACTTAACAGTATATTCAAACTCTCACTCTTCATCATCTATGAAATGTAGCACTTGGAGCAACTTACAAGCTGGTACCCTTGGAACCATTTCAGAAGCATCCGTATGCCATGTACCCAACATCCCTGCCATGCTCCTGAGTACTCATTCACCCCTAACTCCACTCATTCCCAAAAACCCCGTACAAACACCCTATCCAGATATGCCTGATCCCCCTAATACACCCTCTGATCACAACCCTCCGCAATCTCCATCTAATCTGTTCCTAGCCCTGAACCCTCCGAGAGTGTCATCGTCAAACTCGAATGACATCCCTAACCTCGCTGAAGCCATCGCCATGCTGGCCAATAACCTGTCATCACCAAAGAAGTCCTCACCACAGACCAAAGTCCGTGAACTGGACACCTTCGATGGCTCCGACAGTCGTAAACTCCAGCTGTTTTTGGTTCAATGTAATTTAAACTTTTGTGACTGTCCTGATGCTTTTTCCTCCGACAGTGCAAAGGTCACCTATGTACTGTCTTACTTGAAAGGAACCACGTTAGACTGGTTTGAACTGGCCCTTTCCTCCGACATTGACCCCTCATGGATAGACAATTACTCCAAATTCATGTCAGAGTTGAAAGACAACTTCAGACCACACAACCCCATCGGCAAAGCAGAAGCCGACCTTGAAACCCTCCACATGCATGACAACCAATGAGTCACCAAATACCTGGTTGAGTTCAACTGCCTCGCAGCATGCGTCCATTGGGGAGACACTGCACTCCGCCGCCAGTTCTACAACAGACTTCCAGCACGAATCAAGGATGAAGTGGCCCATGTTGGTAAACCCAGCATGTTGCACGAACTTTGATCCCTCACCCAGTCCATTGATGCCCGCTACTGGGAAAGATGCTCCAAAGTCGCTTGAGAGAACAACTTGAACAAAACCTCAGACTGCCACCAAGACAAGGGTAAAAACCCCACCATGCTGTTGATGAATTCTAACGACAACAAGAAGTCGTCAAACAACAACAATGGCAACAAACCTGGAAACTCCACCTCCAACAACAACAACAACACCTCGAACTCTGCCAAGAAGAATCCAGACCTAGCATCAAAACTAGGAAAAGATGGTAAACTGACTCAACAGGAGCGACAACGCCGCTTCAAGCAGAACCTCTGTCTCTTCTGTGGCAGAACAGGTCACGTAGCCAAAGAATGTCCCAAATCGACTTCCTCCACTGCAAAAAGACGAGCCGCCTCCACAACAGACAGCAAATCATCTGACAAAAAGAACTCTGATGCAGAGTCTGTGACGGAGTCAAAAAACAACTAAGCAGCCCTCCAACTCCGGCACCAGCTGAGGGCTACGTTGATCCCCATGGTGTAATAATAGAATTACGTCTCAACGCATCCGCTCTTTCCAATCCGAACTCCTTGACTATATACCTGACCTCTGAATTAATTCCTAATAAAACCATCAGTACGCTTATTGATTCTGGATCAACTCATTGTTTCCTAGATTCCATTTTTGCATCTAATCACCAACTCCGTACCCATGACATCACCCCAATTCCGCTCCGGCTGTTTGATGGATCGACCAATTCAGTCATCTGCAAGGCAATTAACCTCCAGGTTTGCTTCCCAAAGGGGGAGGAACACTCTGTTACGTTTTTCGTAACTCCACTGGACTCCAGCTGTTCCGCAGTTCTTGGACACAACTGGCTCACCCGCTACAATCTGTTGATTGACTGGGCTTTGAGCAGTATTACATTTAGTTCTCCATCTCCAGCTGAGTCTATGGTGCCACCTGAGCCTTCAATGTCAGTTCCGCACTCATCTGACTCTCCGTCTCCGTCTCCGCTCGTTGCTCCCAAAATCGCATTGGTGAATGCAGCAGCATTTGCCTGTATCTCCAAAATGGATGGTATGCAAACCTTCCAACTACTGATCACAGCATCCGACAAGTTAGACTTGAATGATGCTCCGGTCGACATGACCAGTGTTCCGGAAGAATATCACAACTTCACAGACATTTTCACTAAGGCCAAAGCCAACACAGTGGCTCCACACAGGCCGTATGACCTTAAGATTGAACTTGAAGATGGAACATCTCCTCCCTTCGGTCTGATCTATTCCCTCTCTCAGAGTGAACTGAAAATACTTCGAGAATTTCAAGATGAACATATCTCCATGGGTTTCATCTGCCCCTCCAGGTCCCCCGGAGGAGCTCTGGTCCTATTTGCCTGGAAAAAGGACGGCTCTCTCCAACTCTGTGTCAACTTTAGAGGGCTCAACAAAATCACAAAAAAGGACTGCTATCCACTCCCCAGGGTCACGGACCTCCTCGATAGTCTACGTAAAGCCCGGATATTCACCAAAATCAACCTCCGACACGCCTATCACCTCATTTGAATCTGTGAAGGTGATGAATGGAAAACCGCCTTCAGAACCAGATATGGATCCTTCGAGTGGTGTGTAATGCCTTTTGGACTCACCAATTCCCCCGCAGCATTTCAATGCTTCATGAACGACGTTTTCTCTGACCTCCTCGACATTTCCATCCTCGCTTATTTGGATGATGACATCCTCATATACTCCAACGACCTAGACTAACACAGAGGACACGTTCGAGACGTACTCTGGTGACTCCAGTTGAACCACCTGTATGCGTGTGCAGACAAGTGCTTCTTCCACGTCGACACTGTCAAGTATCTTGGATATATCCTCTCACCTAATGGCCTCACCATGGCTGACGACAAGGTCAAAGTCATTCAGGAATGGCCTGAACCATGAAAAGTCAAAGATGTGCAGTCCTTCCTTGGATTTGCAAACTTCTATCACTGTTTCATATTCAACTATTCCAATCTTACTGTTCTGCTAACTCATTTGACCCGCAAGGATACTCCGTGGGTTTTTACGGATGCATGCCAGAGTTCATTCAAAATGTTGAAAAAGCCCTTCACAACCACTCCCGTGCTCACCCATTGGATACCTGGGTCCCCACTCATTATCAAAACTGATGCCTCTGACTACACACTCGCTGCCATCCTATCGACAATATCTCCGGTTGACAATGACATCCACCCAATTGCGTTCCACTCCCGGACCTTCACACCTCCGGAACTAAACTATGACATCCACGACAAGGAACTACTTGTGATTTTCAAAGCATTCAAGTGCTGGCATCACTACCTTGAAGGCTCCTTGGAAGCAATCGACATCATTACTGACCACAAAAACCTGGAATATTTTTCCACAACCAAACTCCTTACTCGACGTCAAGTCCATTGGTCCAAATACCTTTCTCAATTCAACCTTGTTATCTGTTTCCATCCCGGATGACTTGGAGCTAAACCTGACGCTCTGATAAGACAATGGGATGTCTATCCTAAAGAGGGAGGAAGCAACTATGCGACCATCAATCTGCACGACCTACGTCCAGTATTTACCTCTGAACAACTCATCTCATCACTCCGCGCCACATCCTTGTGCTTCCCGGTATTCCGCACCGCTATGATCATGGACATCGACAGGTTGCACCTGGATATTAAAAGCGCTCTCTGCTCCAACTCCATCATCTCCGCCCACCTCGACAATCCCACAGGATGTTGGTCCATAGACTCCAAAGGATTCCTCCTCTTGGACAAATGAATGTACGTCCTGGATGTTGGTGACCTTCAACTTCGTGTACTATAAGACAAACACAATCATCCTATATCTGGACATTTTGGACAGAACCGCACACTTGAACTCATCCATAGAGACTACATTTGGCCTGAGCTCTGTAACTCTGTTAAGTCCTATATTAAGTCTTGTACTATTTGCATGCGCTCTAAGTCACAGAGACATTGCCCCTATGGACTACTCAAACAACCCCCTATCCCTGAACATCCTTGGAACTCCATCTCCATGGACTTTAAAGAAAAACTTCTGCCATCCTCCAGACATGACACCATCCTCGTCATCATCGACAGACTCACCAAGCAGACCATCTTCATCCCCACCATCGACACAATCAATGCTCCAGTACTTGCAAAACTCTTTGTTCACCATGTGTTCTCCAAACATGGAGTTCCGTCCCACATTACCTCCAACCATGGCACAGAATTCATCTCCTCCTTCTTTCGATCCCTTGGAAAGGCTCTTGATATGAAGCTCCACTTCACCTCCAGATACCACCCTGAAGGCGATGGACAAACCGAACGGATGAATCAAATGTTGGAACAATACCTTCAAGTCTATTGCAACTACCAACAAGACAATTGGTCAGACCTCCTTCCCATTGTGGAATTTGCATACAACAATGCTCTGAATGCCACCACTGGCATCTCGCCCTTCTTTGCCAACAAGGGTTATCACCCCAACATCACCATACACCCTGAACGAGACCTCGCCTCCTCAAGAGCATGAGCCTTTGCTGTGGACTTAGATGAACTCCACCAAGAACTCTGCAAAACCATCACTGACACCCAACAACGGTACTTCGCATCTGCAGACCACCGGTGGAGTTCAAGATTGGTGACAAAGTCTTTGTCAAATCAGATAATATTCACACTACTAGACCTTTCAAGAAACTATCTGAAAAGTATCTAGGTCCTTTTGAGACCATCACTCAAGTTGGCTCTGTCTCCTTCACCTTCTGGCTCCCAGACAACATGCATGTGATACACCCCGTCTTCCACATCTCCATGCTGGAACCATCCACACCTAACGACTTCCCTAATTGAGTCGCTCTGCCTCGACCCCCCATCATTATTGATGGTGAACCTGAGTATGAAATCTCTGAAGTCCTCGACTCCAAGGTCGACAGATGCCACACTTGTCCCTTACTATACTTGGTCAAGTGGTCTGGATACAAGGGCATGGAGGATGAAACCTCCTGGCTCCCCGCATCAGAACTTAGCAATGCATCTGAAGTCGTCTCAGAGTTTTACAAGTCCTATCCTAACAAACCAGGACCTTGGCCCTTCACTCAGCACTTGACTTAGAATTTTTCAATTCAAAATATATATATATATATATATATTATACATCATGAAAATAGTCCATTCCTTGACCCAACTCTGAACCCTGCAGCTCCCTAAACAAGTTATCCGGAACCACCAGCTCTGGCTCCAGATTTTCCTCCAACTCTGCCTCTGGGTTCCCCTCCGCTCCATTACCATACTCTCGCTGCATCGCCTCATCCTCGCATTCATTAAGCCGCTGGAACTCCGTGGCAATTTTTGTAACCCCCACTGCTATTGTCTGTATTAATGGACCCATCTCCTCCATCCAGGAGTCAACTCCAGGCCAGAGTGACACCTCCACCTTCCACCTCTTGGGCCACATGGCCTCTGGCTCCTTGTACTCCACCTGCACCCTCCGCTTCCCACGTGATATACCAGAGCCACTTGCCCTGGGTCCCTCCTCCATATCCCCCACCATTTGCAAACCCTCTGGGTCCACAACCACTTCCATCACTGGAACGCACTTGATTTTGCATTCCATGCAATGGGAGCAAGATGTGCCCCTTCCTGCGGATGGCCACTNGCACTCCCCCCCGTGTCTCCGGCACTCCTTGCACTTCACCCGGACCTTTGGCCCCCCCACCTGGTACGTGCCAGGGTCGTTAATGATATAAAACAGATGGGTGGCCTCGAAGGGTCCAACACCCACCTGCCACCCTGCCTCCCTCGCATCTCTCACCTGCTCATTGAGCCAGGCGTTGTGGGCATTGTGGACCATTGCCCGCTTCTGTCAATGCCACTTCTTTGCCTCATCCACCAGGAATAGCTCCTGACGTTGTTTCCGCTCCACCTCTTTGGCTTTGTGGAGTTCCCTTGCCCAGAGTTCTTCCAGGGAGACCACCTCCATATTGGTATCTTGGTCCCCTACAGACCACCTGCCTCCGCAAGGCATGCAGCCTCACAGGCTGCCCACTCCTCTGCCTTGCATTTCTCAAGGCGTACCCTCTCTGCCTCTTCCTCTGCTTTCCACTCCTCCTCCACTTTCCACTCCTCCTCCGCTTTCCGCTCCTCCTCCACTTTCCGCTCCTCCTCTGCTTTCCACTCCTCCTCCGCTTTCCGCTCCTCCTCCGCTTTCTTCAGGCGCTCTGCCTCCTCCTGCGCTTTCTGCTCCTCATCTGCTTTCTTTAGGCTTTCTGCCTCTTCCTCCACCTTCCACTTGTGCTCCGCCTCTGCCTCCGCCGCCTTTTTTGCCACCCCCTCATTATACTGCTCCATGAGCACACGCATTTACGCAGCGATATGGTCTAAGTTGCTCATTGCTTGTGACAAGCGTACTTGAACAAATCCAGAAACACTACGTCCTTATATACCTACTCCAGCCAAACGCTAACCTACTTTCCCATGACAACTTCCATCTTAATGACCGCGGCCTTGAGGCTCGGCCTTTAATGGGGAGGTAATGTTAGATCCTAGGTTCCCTCCAATGAATCTCCATCCTAGCACCCATTTATCATTCATCTCTGCGCTCCTCCAGATCGATCTCAGCCCTCTAGACAGATCTCGATCCTCCACAGGACTCCACGCCATGGACAACCTCCACGTGACCTCTGGATACTCCGCACTCTGTCTCCATCTTTTCTCCCACGTCATCAGTCCAATACACGGACCTCCACGTCACTCCTTCTATTACCTTCCATGTCATCTTCTAGTATGTTCTATAGTTCCACATGACTCCATCTCTCATTTAGCACCCCTGCATCCTAGTATAGTAACTCCTCCGCATTTAGATGACCCTGCTCCATATTAATCTCATGCTCCGAATGTATTTAAACCTCCACGTATTCGTAGCTAGTTCCCTAGTTCAAATATTGATTTAGTCTTACCTTGCTACCTCCGCTCTCACTCCATAAACTCCGCTCTGCAACTCCGTAAATTCAAGGACAGACGACATAAGAGGGCACAACACATAAGTTAAAGCCAAGTCCTCTTGACTCTGCACCCTGGCTCAAAACCAATTGTTCAACCACTCTGGACCTCCCAACAAGATGTCTCTGACTCCAGACTTAACATAGAGACTGTGAGCATATGCCTAACTTAGTTGATAATCTTAACAGAGAATACATACATAGAACTAACCACTTATACATATAGGAAACAGAGTTACCATAAAGTATGTAACAGGGTTGCATAAGGCATGGAAACTAAATGAAATGGATACTAAAATAAGTGAAATGAGATGATATGTCATTGCACTTTGGGATCATTGGGGACATAGATCCTCCCTCAGAAGTGTAAGAGGCCTTCCCATTTGCCCCATTTGGCTGAGCATACCAACTGGTCATGGCCCTTCCTCAGCTCAGTGATTGCTTTGACCATGGAATCCTTGGATCCAGATGTTCAGAGGTGCACCCAAATATCCCAAAGGAGGTCTCACTCTTCCCCTACCACTGTGACCCCTTCTAAGGCCCAGATTACAAACAGGTCTGGCTGGAGGAGGGTTACATCTTCATTATCCCCCATGTCTGTGCTGTGGTCTGATCTCCTTGAGAGCATATCTGCTTTGCCCATGCTCTGACCCAGCCAATGGTGGAGCATGAAGTCACACCATGATAGGTAGAGGGACCATCTTGGTTGCCTTCAGTTGAGCTTCTTTGAGGTCCAGAAATACTCCAAATTCTTATGATCTGTCTGTATCTTGAACTTGAGCTGAGCTTTCTCTAGGAAGTGCTGCCATTCTTCTAACACCCACATGATGGCCAGCATTTCCTTGCTGTGAATGTCATAGTTCCACTCAACTGGACTTAGGCTTTGGAGAAGAAGACAATCAGGTGCCATGTTCCATCCTTGGGTGACTGTTGCAAGAGGGTGGCTCCTGTTGCAAAGTCTGAGGTGTCAGCTTCCACTTGGTATGTTTGTGAGCCATCCAGGTACACCAAGACAGGGGCTGAAGTGATTTGATCCTTCAGCTTCTGGAGCACTGCTTCAGTCTCTCCTCACTTCCACTGTTCCCCTTTCTTCATGAGATAGAACAGGGGCTGCGCATGGAGTGAAAAGCCCTTGATGAACTGCTGGTAGAAGTTGGTGAACCCAAGAGAGGATTGTAATTCCTTCTAGTTTGCTGGTCTTGGACATTCAGTCATGCCTTGAATTTTTACTGGGTCCATCTCCACCTTCCCTTCCAAGATGATTAGCCCAAGGTATTCTATGTATGTCTGTTCAAACTCACACTTCTCCTTCCTCAGGTAGAGCTTGTTTTCTTGGAGGCTGTTGGGGATTAGGGGATGTTCCCTATTATTTCTAGTCAATTTTCCGAACCAAATCAGCCTGCAGAATCCAAACCTCTCCTCTAATGAAAATTCTTCTTAAATTGGTTGTATCTTAACAACCAAAAAAATATTATGATGTTTTTGGTCATTTAAGAGTAAATTACCTCTAGCAATTAACTCATAACTATCAAATGGTTTGAGCCTATGGAAACCCTTAGAAACATCAATAATTTTGCCTATCCATATGTGGATCCACAATGTACAACAATCTCAGTGCCAATTATCTAATCTACATAGATAGCACCAAACTCCTGGCTCAAATTCTCAGTCCACTTGTACAACAAATTCCTGGGCTTATATAATAAGTATTACATACAAGGTCAGTCCAGAAGCATGACTTACATAATATTAATATTTTGTGACTTGACCAATCACGAGAGTACCAGTCGTGGGAATATTCTTTTTCTTTTGGTGTCAGTGACTACAAGGGTGACTCAGTGACCTCTACAAGTTTCCAGAGCCTTCTGTTTCCTTCCATACACTTCCACTAGCTTCAGGAAGGACTTGCCTTATCATAGAATTACATAATTAGCTTAGAATTAGTATAAATAGAGGCTAGTTCTGCAGCATAAAATAACAATCAATTTTACCCATAATAAACCACAGAATTAAGCAAGTGCAGCTAGCACTCACATAAGTGGACCAAAGTCTGCTTAGGTAACTGGTCTGAAGACTGGGAACCACCCTTCATCAACAGGTCCAAAGACTTGTTGGATAGGTTTATTCCAAAGAGTAAACCAAAGCTTTTGCTACCAAAGTGGCAGCTAACCTTAATTCTAAATACATAAAAATTAGGAAAAGAACTAAATCAGAAAAACATTAGACAAAGTGGAAATAAACCCAAACTAGTTTAGAACTAATAGTTTAACATTCTTAAACTATTAATTCTATACATAGCTGATAAGACACCTGACAAGACCCCCCTTATATATTACCTTTGGACAAAAGACCCAGATCAGTAACAGTAGAATCATTTTTCACAGCTACTTGAGGTCATACCAATCACTATTGTAATACTCTTACAATAACTGGTTACTTGCTTCTCCAGAGTATAATTTCTTAATTGGGTTCTCTGTTAAAATGGCCTGTGCAGGTACTTTTTATTGTCCTACTGCATCTAGTCAGAGAACTTGACTTGACTTTGCTCACACCAAAGTTTTGTCACAGCTTCTCAGGTTCCAAAACAGAGGTGTTCCAATACTCATCTCATGATCACTTGGTGCTTGGCTCAGGACTTCAAATAGATGAGGTTGTCATCAATATACACACAAACAACTCCTTCTATGATGAGGTCCTGGAAGATCTTGTTCATCATCATTTGAAATGTAGCTAGGCTGTTAGTGAGCCTGAAGAGCATCACCAGTGGTTTGAACAACCCTTGGTTCATTCAGAATGCAGCCTTCCACTTATCACCCTCCTTAATTTGGACGTTGCTGTATCCCTACCAAATATCTAGCTTCATGAATTACTTAGCTCCCTTGAGTTGGTTGATCAGCTTGGGTATGAGAGGGAGTGAGTACTGATTTTTTATGGTCATAGTGTTCAAGCATTGGTAGTCCTGTACAAGCTGAAGTGAGCTGTCCTTCTTCTTGATGAAGAATACTGGGGAGGCTATCAGGGATTTAGATGGCTAAATATGTCCTGTGTCTAGGTTCTCTTGGACAAAGTTGTTGAGCTGGGCTTGTTCCAAGAGAGACATGGCGTACACCTTGCAGTTGACTGGGTTTGAGCCTGGCTCTAGCTCAATAGCATGATCTCAGATCCTTCACTCAGGGAGTTTGTCAAAGGATTCCTTCACAAACACACTTTTGAACTCTTGGAAGTAGTCTGGAATCTTGGTCTCAGCTTGGGCATTCTTGTAGTGTGCTTCCACCAGTCTCTGCAAGGTCATATGCATGGCTTGGATGTATTCAGGCTCAGGCAGCAGCATCATGTACATCAGTCTGTCTCCTTCCTCTAACTCATCCCAAGGCCCCTCTGGCCCTGCATCATCCTGCCCCTTGTCTTCCTCCCACTCATCCTCTTCCTCTGGCAGCTTTGGGAATGGGCCAGTCCAGCATGTTCAGATCTGCTGCTCAGTCTTTTGGGTCTCCTTCCACTCTTCTTGAACCTCAGCTCAGCAGGTGTGGCACTGGTCCAGGCATCAATTCATCCTGATCTTCTGAACTTGCCAGTTGATCTCAGGATTGTGTTTCTCCAGCCAGGGAAACCTGAGAATAATGTTCTGCCTGCCCAAGTTGGTGACTGAAAAGGTGGTGTGCTTGGCATGGCCTTCCACTCTGAGAATCACATCCATGACCTCTTGAATAGACCCTGCTTCATTGGGGGATCCATCCATGTTGTAGATGGGGATCGGCTTTTGGATTCTCTGGGTGGTGAGGTGGTGATGTTCAACATAGACTCAATTCATGAATAGTCCCAAGGCCTTGCTGTTGATGAGGACAGGTTTGGATTTGACTTCAGCATGTCTGTTGTCTGAATCTCAACTTTGATGACTAGGGACTTTGGGCTTGGGTGTCAGGGTTCAGTTGGAGATCACTGTCTGTTGTTGTTTCCTGTTTATGTTCTTCTATAACTTTCCACCACCTTCCGGAACTTTCCATACTTTTCCATCATCTTCTACAACTTTCTGGGACCTTCTACCACTTTCTATCACCTTCTAGAATCTTCCAGAACCTTCCATCACCTTTGATGACCTTCCGTGACTTTCCACTAGGGTATATAAGTGTGACTGGTGTAACGGTTACCCCTCAGCTTGATCTCTGAGGATTACCCCTCAGCTTGATCTCTGAGGATTACCGCTACACCAGGTGGGCTCTCTATGTATTTATTACTAGTAACCTTGTATAAACTGAGGATTACCGCTACACCAGGTGGAAATTACTCTTATCAGCTCACTAAACATTGGAGTATCTTGTTGTTGTGACCTTGTCAATAGCATTGCCCTCACATTGGGTCAGCTGTGATCATTTATCTCTTTGGGAGCTTCCATTCCCACTTTTGGACCCAGACCTGAGGGGGTTTTGAAGGTCTATGGGTGTCAGGTTTTGGTGCAACTGTTTCAGTTTTGGTTCAGTTTGGTTGAATAGGGGTTGTTTCACATTCTACTTTCAAACATAAGAACTGGTTATGTACAGGCTGTGGGGATGCACTATTCATCCACTGTGGGCTCCAAAATGCTCTTCTTCCCTTTCCAACATTTCCACTGCTTTGGTCTCTATATCAGTTTCTATCTTGGTCTCAGCTGATGGAGTACTTGAAATGTTGGCCAGGGCCAATAGCTTAGGCAACAATTCCAGTTGCTCTTCCACACTCATGGTCTGAATGTCAAAGGATAAAGGGCATTCTTGGGTGTAATGTCCTGGTTTCTTGCACCAGAGGCAGGTTCCTGGTGGTACAATGCAGGCTCAAGTCCTGTTGACATCCATGGGAGCCAGGCCATCTTTTGGAGTTGTGAAGACAGGTGGTGGGGCATGCTGAAGGGTTGCAAAGGCTTGGGGGCCTGTCCATGTCACCTTTGTGGGTACTGTGGGAGACCAAGGTGTTGTACACAAGCTACTTTGGTTCACTTCCATGAACACATTGTTCACCTCTTGGTTCCTTGCAACCCTCCTCACCACCTCATACCATCCTCCTGGATCATTGAAGTCTGGGGCTCTAGTCCCTAAAAGGGCCACTCTGTTTTGCATGCTCAGTTTGAGACCTTTGCAAAATCCGATCACTATCATCTTTCTGTCATGGTACTCAGCCAGGTCTATCAGCTCCATGAACCAGTTGATGTATTCTTCCACTGAATGTTTACCCCATCCCTTCGAGTCTCATAAGGGCTGAGTGTTGTTCATTCTTCAGGCAGAAACAGTCGATGAAGTCCACCTCGAAGGTGTTCCAATCTGGGTAGTGGGGTTAGCCAGACCTCTTGGTTTGGAGGATCTTATTAGTGAACCAAGCTGCTTGGTTGGATTTGAAAAAGGACAGGGCCCAGTGGATATGGGCCTGGTCATCTTGGAAATGATTGCCACAGATCACAAAGTAGATGCTGCAGGAGTTGAGGAATGCACAGCCTTTGTCATGGTCACCATTGAAGTCTGAGGGGACACTGGCCTAACTTGGGAGGTGGTTGAGAGTGGGGGGCTTAGTATGTTCAGGCCAGGTGTGCTTGACATAGGGTCATCTTCAGGATTGAGGAATTCTCTATCTCTTCTTTCTGGCTCATTTTCTAACTTCTGCATTATTGCCCTTAAAGCATTACTGATTTTGGCATTAGCCACTTGGTTCACCACCAACTCCTGTTCTAACTGTTGGAAGTGTTCATTGGCATCCATCTCAGGTTGGGAACTTGGTAGTGCATGCATTGCTGAAGCTGTTGCTGTTATAGAGGAGGGGGAGTCTGGAATTACATAAGCAAGTGAGGCAAGGCTATCTGAGTTGCTTTCATTTAGACCAAAGCCACCTATAGTCATATGGTGGTGTGACTCCCAGTCCTTATTAGGCAAAGTTTTCCTAATGTAAGGGCAACCCCTGAAGTGCTCACTGAGGTTACTGAGGTCACATAGCCAAGGCTACCAAGGGGTAAATCCTAAGAGGAAAACATAGGGTCCCTTGCTAGTGAGCTATGCAACCTATATACTTGTTGTCTGCTTCCTGCTTCCTCAGCATACCTTACCCTTCAATTGGGCCCAAAGGTATGATGATCCTACAATCCATATCCAGTGCTACAGTACTCAGGCCAATACCTTGGCCTCTCAGTTTGGGATGCTTTGTTCCTGGGCCGAGTGACTGTTGCTGTGCTTATCATCTGAATGCATGGTTTGACTCAGTAATCCTCAGTACAGATGAATTAGCTCAGTATCAGTTTGGGATTTGAAACAGGTAGTCCCCTGACACTTAGCAGGGTAGGCTGAGTGAAATTTGGTGATAATCTCAGATGTGTGACTAAGTTTGGTCACAAGTATCCAGGACATCTTTTCATCAGTACCTTCATAACTAGCCCAGTAGAGGAGGTTACAGCATCTTTAGCATCAGTCTACCTTAGAATCAAGGATTTCAGCTATCTTATACTTGGGTTCACTATCAATCTCTACTGGCAGAGGAGGAGGCTAGACTCTCTTGGGGATGGAGTTGGGAGTTTCAGGTTCAAACATTGAGACATGGAAGACCAGATGGACTGCATCCATGCTGTCTGATACTGAAGAGTGTGATGGGATATAGCAACTTTTCTACAGTAGTTAGCAAAGATTTGAGGGAACCCTAGTAATTACACTCCTCAGTTGTGGTTCACACTGAGGAGGGAGTGCATATGTGGGCAGTGTCTCACCTGCATATACTCATAAACTGGCCCTTTGGCACCCTTCAGGCACTCATTATATCAGCGAGGTAGGTGCTGAACCTTGGTTGCAGTTAAGTCATTGGACCCTACTAAATTATTGGGTCACATGCGTAGCCTTGAAGCAGAGGCAAAAGTGAGTGGCATGTGATAGTGTACAGAAAGAAATAAACAGAACTTGTGAACATGCACACATAAAAATTCTGAAAAATTCTGAAAAATATTAGAACATGTGTTGAACCATTCTGTCCAGTTGTTTGAGCAAAAACAGTATATATTATGGTTGGAGCTCTCAAAGGTGGTATAGTGCATATATGCACCCTACACATCCCTCAAGCTTAATATATGCTGAGTTTCTCAGTGATGGTCTTGACCTTGGGTCCAGGAAGACCTTTTGTGAGGATATCTGCCAACATTTGGTCAGTTGGCAGGTAATCAATTCAGATTTTCTTCAATTCAATACTATCTCAGATAAAATAGAGTTGAATGTCAAAGTGTTTAGTTCTGGAATGTTGCTGATTCCCATAGGCTATTGTAATTGCTGATTGATTGTCAGAATACAATTTTATGGGTAATTTGATAGGCTGGAAGACTTTGGTAATGAGCTGCTTCAGTCAAATGGCTTCTTTGGTTGCATGAGTTAATGCAATAAATTCAGTCTCAGTCAATGACAGAGCAATGATTGTCTGCTTCTGACAACTCCAGGATATACTTCCTGAGTTTATTTGGAATATATAGGCCAATATTGAGTGCCTATGATCCTGTGAAGCCCAGTCAGCATCAGCATTGATGACTAGCCCTTCTCTATTCCCTCCTAGGACTAATCTCTTATTTTTCATGCCTTTCAAGTATTTGAGTACTTGTTTCACTGCATCCCAGTGAATTTGTCCCAGGTTTTCAAGGAATTGAGATAGTAATGATACTGCAAATGCAATATCAGGTCATGTGGCTATGGCTGCCCACATCAGTGATCCAATTGCCTGCTGGCATGGAACTCCCTCCATGGCTCTCTTTTTTTCATCAGCAGTAGGGCATTGATATTTAGTCAATTTGACATTTGGATCTAAGAAGTCATGTGTGTTTTGGAATCTGTGAGGTTATAATTGGCTAATATCTTGTCAATATATGCTTCTTGAGAGAGGCTAATTGTCCCAGCTGTTCTGTCATATTCAATCTTGAGATTGAGCAACAAGTGTATTTCTCCAAGGTCTTTCATCTTGAAGATACATTCCAGGTCTCTCTTGATGCCATAGATAGTATATTCATCTACTGCTGTGATGGTAAGGTCATCCACAGCTGCTCCAATGATCACATAGCCCTTTGGTCTGTGTCTATAGAATACTGCTGCATCAGATGTGTAGTCGAGTCCCTTGTTATCTTGTTCTGTATCTTTGTCAGAATCATTAGTAGTAATACTCTCTTGAGACTCAACTGCAAGTGTAGTAAAGTCTTCTTCTACACTTTGTATAATAGCATGTGTTGACCCTAAACCAGCCCTCTCTTGTTGGAGGCATATTTGCTCACTTCTTCTGAGTGGCTGTGGTTGGGTAGAAATATCAATACTTGTCTGACTTGGTTGTATATCCTCAAGGTCTCTCAAGGGTGTCTGTTCAACTATCTCTTCGATCTGGCTCTCTTCAAGTGCCTGGTCACATGATGTCTGAGGTGCCAGTATAGCTCGATATGAAGGAGTTCTAGCTGTTCTAGGTGTGGAGACTATTTGATCTTCATAAGGTAATATAGGAGGAACTATTTGTTTCTCTCCTAGGTCGAATATAATATTTCTTTTGACTGTAACCCTCTGGGTGTCTGACCAATATATGCAGTGGCCATCACTTTGTGAGGAGTGGCCAACCCATCTCACTTTCTTGGCACTAGGTAATAACTTATCATCTTGTTTTATTTTGACATATATATCCTTCCCCCATTCGTAATAACTTATCATCTTGTTTTATTTTGACATATATATCCTTCCCCCATTCATAAGTATCACGTAAGTTTGGTTTTATGTGGTGAACCATCTCATAAGGTGTCTTGTCCAGAAGAGCTCATGTATGCGTGTGATGTTTGATATAGTTAGCATGCTGAATAGCATATCCCCATAGACTCTTGGGCAGATTGGACCCCAGTAGCATGGCATGGGTTTTCTCAACCAATGTTTGGTTCAGGCGCTCAGCTACTCCATTCTGTTCAGGAGTGTTGTGCACCATATACCTGTGTCTGATGCCTTGCTGATTCAAATATCCATTGAATTCGGTGTTAGTATGCTTGCCCCCTCAATCCAAGAGTAGAGTTTTGATATGTATGCCATGTTGGTGAAGTATCATCACCTCATAGAGCTTGTACTTCGAGAATACTTGATCCTTTGTACTGTTAAGAACAGGTTGAGCTGAGTTCTTGGTAAGCTCAAGCAAGGTTGTAACAACAAGCGAGGTGCAGAGTAGGGCTTGGCTTCAGCTTATGTGCTACACCTTCCAGATCCCATAAGGTCCCTAATTTCTGAGGGTGAGGCCTGATGAAAAGCTTGGGGTAATCTTAGTCGATTTTCTGACTACAGAACTACTAATTTACATACACATTATATATGAGATTAATATTTCAAATAGTCAGGATAATTTCAAATCAAAAGAACAAAGGGGTTTCCAGAACAGGAGTTAAAACAAAGGTGAGGTGAAACATGGATGAGTAAGAATTAGGTTTGGGCGAGGTGTGTTACAAAGATCGTTGTGTGAGGCAATGGAAATTACTAGAATAGGAAAACATAACATGTGTAAGGAGATTAACCGAATGAACAAGAGCAAGGTCTGGACTCTAGGATGAGTAAACAAAGGGGCTAAGTGGGGTTACTTGAAAAGGTAAAAATATTACTTAATCATGATGACTAAGCAAGCAGGGATCTCATGAGGCAAGATCACAACATGTACTCATTAAGTATAGGACTGATTCTCTCAAGTGATCATTGGTAAATGAGACATAATATGACTTTTTATCAATTGTCATATGTCTGGATAGTCCCCATATATCAGAATATACTTTATCTCCAATGTGTCTTGAACATTCACTTGGTTCTTTTGCTATTTTGGATTTAATGAACGCATCACAAGTGATTTTACCTCTAGTATTCATGAGCTCAAGGCCTAGTACCATGCCACAGTTTACTAAGTATCTCAGGGCCTTTTCTGATATGTGCCCAAGTTTCTTGTGTATTTCAATGGCGGTAAGGCATAGCTGAGTGGTGTTATGTTTGTTCTGATTATCCAGATGATAAAGGCCATGTAATTTTGGTCCTTGTAATAGTATAATGCCAGCCAAACTTCTAATAGTACATTTCTGGTGTGCAAACTTGGTTCAGTTCCTGGCATCATTGCACCGGCCAATAGAGATAAGAGTGAAGGCGATTTTAGGAGCATATAGAGTGTCTTTTAATCTTAAATCAACTGCTTTCCCTTTGACTCTAGTCATTAACTTGAAGTCTTACACTGCTGTAGGCTTCGAAGCTGCCTCTATCAGCTGCTCAAATGGATCTAGGCATTGGAAAGCTGTGATAGTTCTCCAGCATCCTTCAATGATGTGTCATATGGGAACTAGCACCTGTATCCAATATAATGGTGTCTCCTGTGCTGTCTTTAATAGTAGCCACATAATCATTGTTAATAAATGCAGTCGGCTCTTCATCATCATAGTGAGATGAGCTCTGTTCATCGGCTACCTGTGCTTTGCCTTTTCCTTTCTCTTTCTTCTTCTTAAATCTGGATTTTCTTCTTTGCTTGGGTCCCTGGCCTTCTTTTCTGCTGCCCTTGGCCCAACAATTCTCAATAGAGTGGCCTGGCTTCTTGCGGTTTGTGCATATATGCGCCTTCTTCTCTGATGTCCCTACAAATCCTTGTTCCTCTTGAGTAATAGACAAAGTTTTGATGGGATCAAGCAACAATGTTCACAGTTAGGTGCAGAGATTTCCAGTAGACCTAGTAATTACACTCCTCAGTGGTGGTTCACACTAAGAATATATTTTAGTACTACCTAGTAATTACACTATAACAAAAGAAATGAAGTGAATTTAGCAGTCATTTTATTGTTATATGGTAGGATGCTCACCTCCTCAGTGGTGGTTCACACTGAGGAGGGAGAAAATACGTGGGTGGACTCTCACCTGCATATATGCTTGAACCGGCCCTTTGATGCCAGTTAAGTGCCCATCTCATTACGCAAGCTAGCGAGCGACTGCTCGGGCAGTCCTTGCTGAGTTGTGGGGCATGTGGGTAGTCTTGAGGCAGAGGCAAAATTGAGTGCCACACCTGATAGTATACACAAAATAAAATGAGATCCCGGCCACAAATAATGGGAAAAATACCAGAAAATTCAGAAAAATATTTTGGAATATAATGAACGTTTCTTGATAACTTTGACCATAAAAATACAAATATATTAAGGTTGAATTGATCAGAGGTGTATATAGTGCATATATGCACCCTACAAGTTTTTCGTCTATCATATTGAGATTTTAGGATCCTGATGACATTATCTGGGTCCATAGGTTTTCCAACCTCCTCAAGGGATGTGATGAGGGCATTCATGACTGCTTCATAAGATGGTGGCAATGAGGCAAGCAGAATTCTCCTTCAGAGATTTGTGCTCCCATATCATTGAGTCGAGCATAGAGGTCTTGTGCTTTGTCTAGGTGTTCCCTAAGATCATCAACCTCTGAACATTTCATGTTCCGGAGCTGTCTCTGGATAGTAGTGACAACCATCTTGGGTTTCTTCATCATTTCTGCTACCAGTGTATCTGTGAGGGCAACACTATTGACAAGGTCACAACAACAAGATACTCCAATATTTAATGAGCTGATAAGGGGTTTTTCCACCTGGTGTAGCGGTAATCCTCAGTTTATACAAAGGTTACTAGCAATGAATACATAGAAGCCCACCTGGTGTAGTGGTAATCCTCAGAGATCAAGCTGAGGGGTAACCATTACACCAGTCATACTTATGTATATACCCTAGCAGAATGTCACAGAATGTCATAGAAGGTTCTGGAAGGTTCTGGAAGGTTCTAGAAGGTTATAGAAAGTGATAGAAGGTCCTGGAAAGTTATAGAAGGTGATGGAAAATTATGGAAAGTTACGGAAAGTCACAGAAGGTCATAGAAGGACATAAATGAGAAACAACAACTGATAGCGATCTCTAATTGAACCCTGACATCACCCTCCTCTCAATGCATGGTATCTCAATATGGACCTCGAGAGTGAACTTCCACCCTTTCCAGAGGTATTGGCTCAAATGGGTTTTTGGGAGGATGGATTCAATGGAGACATCCCCCAAGATACCATTTCAGGGCTCTCCAAAATGAGGAGAGGGTGGAGGTTATGCTTGATTTGATCGTCACTCCAGGATATAGTGGGAGTGTGAAGGAGTAAGTGAGGCCAAAATCATTCCATCTCTCAAACAGCTCGATCTCTGCATGTTCCCCTATGGTGTTGTAACCCCATTCCCCAGGGAATCCCTCAAATGTAAAGGAGGTAAGGGATACACCTAGGAGTAGTGGATCCCCAGCTTCATAGAGCTGATGGGTCTTGGGTTGTCTCTGCCAGGGAAGGGATAAAATGGGTTTGGGTTTGGGTGGCATGTCAAGGAGTGTCTCAACTTGTCTGATGTCCTTTGGCTCGAAGGACCAGTGTAAAGATAAGGGGAAGGATTGAAGTGGGATGAGACTTGGCTGGCTGGATTGAGTGGAGATGTTGTAGTGATGGGGGTAGCTGTTATTGAAGTAGTAGAGAAGGGGTCGATAGTGAATGTTTATATAAGGTTGAGTGAAATGAATAGAATGTCAGGTGGGACTTCACTTATTTTTTTGGGGTTAGAGTGTCATGTGCTAGGTCCCTTCCTTCTGTCCAATCGAAGAGGTGTTGCTTGGAAGTTTTCTAGAGTTTGAAAGGGGAGGGTGGCAAATAGAGTAGCTGATATATGTTGTGGAGCATCAGGGTTTTGTTGGTGAAATTCCATGACAAGTCATTTTGCTCCAGAGACATCCTTCACAGGTAACCAGGAATCATCTGCAGGTTCATAACCCTTCCAATGGACAAGGTATTCTAGTCATCCTCGATAGACCCTACTGTCTAGGATCCTTTCAACTTCATTCTCAGGGACTCCATCCCGAATAACAGGAGGAGGGGGAGGTTGAGCATGTTGTTCCTGGATCAGATCCTCTTGGTAGGGGTGTAGGAGGTTGACAGAGAAAATGGGATGGGTGCAACCAAAAGATGGTGGGAGTTAGAGGCCATAGGCATTCCAGGATACAACCTTGTTTACTGCATAAGGACCCAACCATTTATGATCCAACTTCTTCATTGGGCAAGTGGTTGTAATGTTTTGTGCATTTAGCCAGACCTTATCACCAATCTTGTATGTGGGAGCAGCCTGGCGGTGCAAGTAATAGAACCTTGCCATGTCGTCTGCAGCCTTTGATAGGGCAGAGCGAGCTTCATTAGTAGCCTTTTCCATGCAAGTGGTGAATTCATCCAGTGCTTCCAATTGGGTTTCTCGGGTTGGTTCTAGTCCAAGTCTTGGGTGTTGACCACTGTCGAGCATGAAGGGAGTAGTCTGGGTTGCAGAGTGAATTCAATTGTTGTATGCAAACTCAGCAAGGGAAATCCAATCTAACCAGTCATCTTGACATTGGTTGACAAAGAGTCGGAGGTATTGCTCAATCTCCTAGTTGACCCTCTTGGTTTGGCCATCAAATTGTGGGTGGTAGGCTATGGAGGCACCTTGATACCTAGGAGCTTGTTTAATTCTCACATAAATTGGGAGATGAATTAGGTGCCATAGTCACTGATGACTTCCTCTGGTAGTCCATGCAGCTTACAAACATGGTCACAGAAAAGTCTGGCAATTCCTACCAAGTCCATGTCTGATGTGGTGGGAATTGTGTGCACATTTGGAGAGGTGATCTACAGTGACAAGAAGGGCATTGTAGCCACGACTGGTAGGGAGTTCTGTAATTAGATCAACAGTGATAACGAATATGATTGGGGAGGAGTTTGCCGATGGGGGAGGTTGGGAAGGTTTTGGTCCTATTGCAGAGGTTACAGGCTTTATGTATTTGGCAATATACCATACCATTCCAGGCTACCAGTAGTTCTGAGATACAAGTTCAGTTGTCTTCCAGCAACCAGGATGACTGGTGGTGCTTGTATTATGGTGTGCCTTGATAATGTCATGCCATAGCTTGGAGTTGATGGGATCAGAGAACTATTATTTAAAATAATATTTTGCTGAATTTAAATGAAACCTAATGGATTGCTATTTATTATAATTAAAAAAAAACAATATTTAAATTTGATGAATCCAACTCTGTAATTAGAAACATTTTATTTTAGTTTATAAAAAAGATATCCTTAAATTACTTCTTTCTTACTTGTAACTATTCCAGAAAAGAGCATAGGACAAATAGGAAAAACAGGAAAAATGTTACATCTAGTTTAAAAAGAAATAAAGCGAAAAAAAGCAACAGACAAATAGGTGAAAAGGTCTGCTCTAAAATAGCAAATAATAATGTTTAGGTAAGGAGAAAAATGATAACCCAAAAATATTTTATATAGTAAACTTTGATTTAAGATCTCACATTTTAAACTTATAACCCTAAAGCAAATTAGGGAAAATATGAAATTTAAGCAAAAAGGCTAAATAGAAAGGAGACATATTTTAAATTTCTTCCTTAAAACTAGCCAATAGTGAATTTATTAAAGAAAAATATAAAAGAGTAAGCTTAGATTAGAAGGAGAGGAGAGTATTAAGTGAAAAATGAGATTTTTGTTTAAATTGTGGTTTAATTACTTTTCTACTGCAAGATCAAATACACTATTCTCAAATACTCCTACAACTGGTACAATTAATAAAAACCAAGCAAAATAAAATGCTGTAGAAATCTGTCCAATTTCAACAAAAGGAGGATTCGGGTGTTGACTACCTATTGACATTAATATCAAGAAATTAACAAAAAATAACCAATGAGCTAATTTCATAGCAGGTCTAAATTGGCTACCTCTTACTCGAGATAAACCTGTGAAAGGTAAAATTAATAAAATTAATAATGATCCAAACATAGCTCAAACTCCAAGTGATTTATTAGGAATCGATCTTAATATCGCATAGTATGGTAATAAATACCACTCAGGCACTATTGAAGGTGGTGTTTGCATAGGGTTAGCTGGAATGTAATTATCTGAGTGACCTAATAGATTAGGATAAAAACAAACAATGATAGATAGTGCCAGTGGAAATAAGAAAACTGTGACAAAATCTTTGAAAGTGAAATAAGGATGCGTTGTATATCTATCCCCATTACCTGTCACACCATTAGGATTACTTGACCCATGCTCATGAAGAGCTAGAAAGTGTCCAACTACTAAGGCAGCTAGTATAAATGGTAATAGGAAATGAAGAGAAAAGAACTTATTTAATGTGGCATTTGAAACTGAAAATCCACCCCAAATTAATTCTACTAAGTCTTTACCAAAGACTGGAACTGCACTTAATAAATTTGTAATAACTGTTGCCAAGTTTCTAAATTTAATTATTCATATCTCTCTCATGTCACTTTAGGTCATTGATACCCGGCCCCTACTTAGGATAAGAGGGAGGGATAGCTACCCCTATTGAAGAGAATATCAATCATATAGAATAGGATTAACTAGAACTAATCTATTTTTATTAATAGAGACTAGCTAAACTGACTCCAAAGAAGAAAAGATAAATCTAAAAATTTCCATAATTAAACCCCTGTACTTTAACTTGAAATAAAAAAAGAATCTTTTTTATTTTATTTGTAATTGTGTAACTGCCAGTGAAATATCCCGACTTGCTTAGCTGTATGCTTTATAAATGGTAAAGAGTTAAGCATTTAAATATATATACATTTGTTAAATTGCAAAGTTAAATAAGTCGTAAATTAAAGCCTTGTGTACTTAGAAATGTCCAAGTTGAAACTTCAACTGTACATTAAGCATCCTTTCAGATACCTACCGGTGAACCAGTCTGTAGGGGTCAAACACATAACCCACAGTCTTTAAATGGAATATTTATTAACCTTGTTTTCACCAATATTGCCAAGTTGTTAATTTAAGAGAGTATAAATTTTTTATACTACTCATTATTAACTACTTAATACTAAAATATCAGTATTATATCCTAAAATAAAATAAAATCTATTTCTTTGTGTTAATTGCTATAGATAAAGGATATGACTATATTACTTTTAATTTATAAATACCCATTTAATTTATATTTCATAGAAGGTTGTATATAAGGTCCCACTATTTCAATTAATTTCACCATAGACAGTTTAGATATATATAATATGTATTGATCTTTCTTGACCTCTTCAGTTAAATCATTTAATCATTTCACTCCTGCTGATTGAACGGTAACTTTTAAATCAAACTTTTAATTTAAAATAGTACATAATAATAAAACTTCTTCCTTAGTAAAATTATTAGTAGAAAGTTTTAGTCCTCCTGAAACTTTACCTCTGTCATCCATTATCCAAATAGCTAAAGCTAAAAATTCTTCTATGCAAGAAGGAAGAACCTTTATTCGACGGTTTAAAACCTTATCCTGTATATAAAAACATTCTTCTATCCAATTGAAACTAGTAAATGTAAACATTTTAAACTGTGATATTTTTCTTATTTTTCCACGAAGAGCTAGCCTGTTTTGTAACTTAGGTATAGTTTGACTACAATAACCTAATCTGGATAGATAATTATGAAGCTATAATAAATAGCCAGTATGTGACCCTTCTTGTTGGAAACAAATTCTAGAACCTTCTCCATGTTTTTCAGCATTGCCATCACCTAACAGAGAACCAAAAAGGATTGAAAGAATATTAATATTATGAGGACCTATTCTTTTTAAAGCTCTGACTTTAGTAGAATTAAATGGCAGTATGATTATATTAAAGGATAAAGTAAGTGTAACATATGGGCTATTAAATAAAGAAAGACTCGAAGCTGAATTATGAGGTGAAGCCAAAGAAAGGTTACACACACAGAAAGTAGATGAAAAACCCATATAATTTAAATTAGTACACCATTGTTTATTGTAACATGTGGGGCAAAAAACTTCACCCCATAAACTCATTTGACCATATGGTAAAACATACAAAGTTACTTAATTATAATGAAGAAACATTATATAAAAAGCTAGAATAACTTTGAATTCATATATTCTATTAATTAATTTAATTAAAACTTCCGACTGTGCATTAAGCAGCATTTCAGGCACCCATTAGTGACCCAGTCTGTCGCAACCATCTGGATGACTGACGATCTCTGATATTTATTTTATTTTATTTTTTATAAATGGAATCTGTGCTCTGCCTTTAACGACTCCTTACACACCTGGTGATGGAGATCAAGGATTTTATGGAAGGTCTTAGATTAAAAACAAAAAGAGATATAAAATCCTTTGATTGTAACACTAATATTGCCAAAGAAAATTTAAATTTCTTCAATAATCCTGTCAGATAACTCCACTTTATTTTTTATCTTCTTCTAAAAGCTGCATAAAATTTTAAACTCATGGGACTATGGTCTAAATTCAAATTTTATTTATATTTAACAATTCAACGTCTTTTTAACACTTTTTTTGTTTTAAAAGCCCTTCTTATCATTTTTTTCATTGCAGCCTATAGATTTAGCTGCCTCTACAATTCTAGAAAATTCACCATATACTGTTCTATCTAGATTATATAATATTATTGGTTTAGAATTCTTTTTCATATTTAACATAGCTTGTTCAGAATAGTTAGGGTTTTCTTTACTTAGAGCTTTTGTACTCGTCTTATCTTTTGTTTCAATAGATGAAAAATTTCCTTTATTTAAACTCCCTATTTTTTCATGCCGCTCAGGGCTATACTGATTTTTCATATTTATATGTGAAATTTCAGTATGTTTATAACCAAAACTTGAACCAGCTTCAGTTAATATGTTGTAATTGGGTAATAAAGATTTTAAATAAAAATCTTCTAAATCTAATAATTGTTTATTATTTTCCTTATTTACTACTTCAGGAAATAATTCTAAGATTATAAACACAAACTCAGATAGTTTGTATTTTCTAACTGCTAACTTGACAATTTTGCTACCACGAAAATAAAGTAAATGATTAGAAAATCGGGCATAAATTCTACCTGTAGCAGCTGAACCTATATGAAAATCCAATGTAACTTTATTTAGTATAAGATATATACCACTCAGATACTTAGTTTCTGTTTGTATCTTTTTTCTTGTAGAATCTAAATGTATATCTTCATAACAATAAATAGGAATTAATTTTTTTTCTGTTAAAAAGTCACTAAGAATTTTTGAATTAAAAGAATCATTCTTATTAAAGAAGGTTAAAGTAGGATTATATCTTACCCCTTTGTATGTGAAGTGAGAGCTTCTTATTAAGTTCATATTATTAACTCTAGATAAAAAATAGTTAGAAGTATGTAAACCAGGGAGCTTTTTTATCATTCAACTTTCCCTTCCATTTAGGCAGAGTGATCTCTTTGTATGAAAATATTTAGTTTTGAATATACATCTTGGGCTACAATTATAACCCAAAAATGCTGTAGCCATCATAAGTACTAAAATGATGACTCCAATTAACTATAACAATACTCTAGGTTCCTCTATAAGAGCTATAATATAATCCTCTAGTAATGTGCAAACTTCCATAATTTATATAGTATATCTATTTAAGATTGTAGAGATTATTTTATAATATACAAACCTTTTTAGTATTTGTAATACAAAACATTATATTTTTTGTTTATAGTTGAAGATCTCTGCCAGTAAAGGTTTGATTATACTGTAAACACTCAAAAACACTGGCAGGATTTGGATTAAATAATGGAAGATTAGATCATTTCATATTCCAGATAATAATTTGTTATTATACTACTTTCTTAAAATAATAACCATTATTAAGGTATACAGATGTAGGATCATTGAAGGGGATTTATTCCTTGCTAATTATTCTTGAATAATTTGTTTTGACCTTATAATTATAAATAATTGTAAATTAGAATCATTTTAGATAAAATTATTATTATAAATTTTTTAGCATATAGACTGTGGCTTTAAATATATTATTTAGTAGAGAGAATATATTTAGGCCCATTTGCATTATTATAAACTTCTATTTTTAACACTGAATTAGACTTTAGGCTTAGAGTAAAAGGTATATTACTTTTTAAAAAAATTTCCAGTATCCAGATAATTTTTAATAGAAGGGACTGAATTTAAACCTATCACTTTACCACCAGATCTAAAACTATCAAAGGGTGAACCTTTAATCTCTACTTTGTTTTTATAAATGTATACTTTAAATCCTTTTCTACTACCTTTCCCTAGAGAATGTTCTTTAGCTAAAATGAAATGACTTTTATCTGAATGTATATCAAAAGGAGGATCCATTTTAAAGATGTATTCTATTTCTTGAACATCAATAAAATCAGCACCAGCCAATTATTACTGATCATATTATTAGAACAAATATAACCTTCATAGTTAGTTCTTAAATTATTCATACCATTCTCAAGATCTATTATTTTATTATAGGTATCAATACTCAAAGATTGTGATTTATCTATTTCTAATTTTTTTAACAGAATAGCTTTTCTCCAATCTCTATAATTCAATTGTTTATGTGTTAGTAAAAGATATTCGTCAAATATAGGTAAAATTTTATCTATTATAACTCAAAAAGAATGTATACGAAAACTACAAGTGTTACCTTTGATAGATATGATTCCTACTCCCAATTTGTCTCTTATGGTATATAAGACAGCTATATCTTCAATATGTAAAGTGATTTGAAATATAAAATGTACTTCTTTATTATTTTTAATATTAATCATAAATGCAGCTTCAGCGTCAGAAAATCCTACAAACCATTGAAGAAATTCTGTATCTTGAACTTGAACAGTCTGAATAGTCTCATTATTAGAAGTATTAATAGAGTTAGATAAAGGTTTTATTACATTTAAGAAATGATCAATTATTCCTTTGAAAAAGTTCTATTAAAAAAAGGAAAGTATAAAAATGAATAGTCGCACTGACTTTTGCAACTATGGCAAATTTGGTGGGTTTGGAAAGGGGGTAGAAGTTTGAAATTAATGCTAAAATATTGAGAATACACAAAAATGAAAAAAAAAAGGATGCAATATTAGCATGTGCATATCTTAATGCCCAACCTGCATTTACATCTCTCATAATCAAGAGTTTGTTACATACTACAATTCTTTTTTTTAGTAATAAGCTTATATAATAACATTACAATTCTTTTTTTAGTCCTGTTTGTTTATTTATCCCACAGGGCCGAAGTAAATAAGTAAATGCCTTAAATAATTTACCTGTGTCGATATTTCTACCTATTGCCCTAGAGGAGGGATAGCTTGATGGGCTTCACTATAAGATTTAAAGGGTGATTCTTTAATTTCCTCCATCCCTTTTTCTTTTTTGTATATGTGAACTGTAAATCTGGATCTACCTCCCTTTTCAACAGTAACTTTCTTGGATAACTCAAAATGAGTCAGTCCATTATTAATATCAAAAGGGGGAGTTTTAGAAAATAAACTATTAATCTCTGATTGAATAGGAGCTATGGCAGAGACTGCAGCATTAGTACTATATCTTTTTTTATTCATAGATCAAGATAAGGCTACAACTAAAGATCTTCCTTCATCTAAATAAAAATGACCTAATTTATGAATTTTAAGGGTGATAACCCAAAGTTTATAATCTACAGACTTATATGTAAAAAAGTGACAGAATTAAATAAAGGTAAAATATAACTATAAAGTACATCAATATCACCTACTACTAAACTGGAAACATCTGTCTTTTTATTAGAAAAAATACTTATTGGATTTAAAGTTCTTATTTCTTTAGCTATTGAAGATCCTACAACTAAATTAGATAAGCAGTCCTTAATTAAATTGGGAAGTTTAATTATGTTGAGCTACTTGAAAATAAGGAACATAATTTCTTATACCAAAAGTTCCATCACCTTCTACAAATCCTAGTAACCAATAAATATTTATTTATTTACTGGCCACATTTTCAGATTGATCCATGATGGATAAGTTAGATTCATTTGATATTTTTCAATTTCTATTCATACTAGATTGTATATTTATGATAGAAACTAAATCTTCAGAACTTAGCTTATTAGTTTTTGATTTGTTTTAATGTCTATCGCTTGCTTAAAACTATAAAAATCTAAGGAATTTGTACTTAATAAAAGAAAATTAAAAAAAAGAGGAATGATTATTTCCATTAAATCTTTTAATTTACTTATTATGTAAACAGCAGAATGACCTTCTATCCTAATAAGACCTGATTCCATTGTAGTTTTTATATGTTCAAGTGTGGATAGGTCATCTTTATGCAATCTTATTCTAAATCTAAATATCACATTACCTCTAGCATCAGGACTAATTAAAAACTGACCTTCTGAATCTGTAAATACAGACAACTATTGTAAATACTCTGAAGAGACTTGAGATAATCTCTTTATTTTATGAAAAGATAAAGGCATCATTGAAAAGTGACTAAATTTTCTTAAATAAAACACAGATGGCTTAGTTACCAAAGTAGTAGACATACTCTTGGACTATATTATATAATCTAATGAATATTATTGCATATAGTCTCTGAGATATTTATATAATATCTTCTGATTGTTCTTTTTTATTATTAACATTATTAGTATAAAAAAATAGTAGTGACATAATTAGAATTTCCAGAAATATAATGATATTTAAAGAACACATTATAATATTAAATATGTTCTACAGAACTAAAAGCAAAATCAACATGTGGTTGATAGTGCATTGCTAAGAAAGGGACATATACCTTGCTGTGGTAAAGAATGAGACCATTCTCTTCTGACCACTCTTC